>APFE030660775.1:273420-298834 GCA_000404065.3 Pinus taeda | reverse complement strand
AACTACTCAAGCATTGAGGACAACACTTTTTTGAAGGAGAGGAGCATGTTAGGTCCCTATAATACTAGTGATTCCCTCATTACTATTGTCATTGTAGCCCTTATTGTTATTGATGTGCCCCTATTGTCCCCATATTATTATTATTGTGCCCCATAGAAGCCCACTATTGTTATTTTTGTGCCCTTATATTATTATTTTTATGTCGGCTTTGATTATATTGTGACCACTTAGACTCCTATATATATAGAAAGGAGGTTTTGTCGATTGTATCATCCAAGAATTGTTCATCTGTGTAATGTAAAGGAGGTTGCCCCCTCGAAGAGGCTGGTTTCTAAGTCGTTAATCTATCTTTTCTATCTTTTGTGAGATGAATTCATAACATGTGATCATCGATTGCCAATTTAGGATGGGTGACATCATCACTACCATGTGTCACCCTGTGAGTGGCGACACATGTCACCTAGAAATTCCCCTTGGGATCCCTGAAAATGCCAAATCTATGTGCCATATGCCCTCCATTCTGCTACATCATGATGACATTAGCTGCCATGTAATTTACAAGGACCAATTTTATTCCACCATGTGGCCCCCTGGAGGAGAGAGAAAAAGGCTCGCTCATCCCTGTTTTTGCGTCAATTTCCTTTGTTAAATGATTTCAGCCTTCCTCGACAATTTAACACTATTGTCACAACATAGCGATATCATAAGGTTTTTAGAGTTTTATCCCCGTTGTCATGTTGATTCACCGATTGCGATGCCCTGGACCCTAAAACACCACAATATGCCCGATACGTCAATAAACCAAACCCGTTGATGTGTGATTTGCGGTATCGGTGGTCAACCGATTGCAACTTCAGGTGTCTTCCTCTTTGTAGATGCTTTGGTAAGACCTGATCTGCGATTTGTGATGAGCTCAACCATTAGCCATTGTTCCTTTGTTTAGTGGCATTGAAAGGGTATCTTTAATCTACTCTAACTTCTGATCCAGGAGTCTATTTTTTTATTTCCACTCACCTTTGGAAAGCTCATTCCAAGAACTATGCAATGGAGAGGGTTTGATTTGGCTTTGAGTGCTTCTGTGACCTAGAAGATGGCTCCAAACTTCACTGCTCTATCGAAACTTTGATCAACTGAAAAATCATAATGCAGTGAGTGACAACAGTAGAAAGGTGCACTGAAATATGGTAGGTGGATCGCTCATCATCACTAGAATCCCAATTTCACAAAATATTGAACACTAGTACATTTATGATATTAGTAAGCATAATGCAACTCAATGAGTTTTGATAGAAAATGATGTGTTACATGTACCAACTTATCAAGAAAACTTAGACAAGATTGAACAAGTATAATTATCATCAAAACACAACTTTACATACATTCCCCATGTACAATAGATGAAGTGTGTGTGACTGTGACCAAAAAGTGTCGTTTTAAAACTAGAAAGGTGTTAGAACCATGCAATGCACTACAAATGTTCTAATAAATGTGAATACACATGAGAAAAATAAGGAACACTTGAAACATATATAATAACCTAAAATGAAGACCAAGGAAACACTAGATACAATGGTGAAGTGGGCTCCAAAATCTGAATGTAGTGAAATTTTAGAGAGTGGTGTAGTAGCAACAACACTTGACGGCACACTTGGCGAGCTTCAACTTCTGTTTTTGGGATTGGATTTATAGTTAAAGGGTCAATCCCTCAAGAAGTATTGATTCACCAATTGGATTTCCTTGGCTTCCCCTATTCGACCCAGTCATATACATAGTACCTCACTTTATTCTTCTTGGTTGAAAACATAACGATACACCATATCACAATTGTTTCAATACAAAAAAGGGTAATCTGTGTGGATATTTTATGATATTCAGAGTATGAGTTTTCATCTCCGGTGTTTCTTTTCTACCAATAGTCCTGAACAGTACGCCGACGAAGTCACTTTAGGAGCACAAATGTTACTTCGTTGCCAATAGGCCTAGACAATACCCCGAAGGAGTCACTTCAAGAGCACAAATGTTGCTTCTCTTATAGTAGGCCTTGACAATACCTCAACAAAGTCACTTGCTTCACCTCCCTCTACAGGATTCATTTCTCTTCTTTCACCCTTATTTATTTATTTAATAGGATTGTGCATTGGAACTTATTATTTTCAATGGGTCAAAGAGGGATCCTGACGTATTGAGAGTAGAGGAGGTTTCCCCTTCAGAGAAGTATTTTAGAACCTCTGATATAGGTTTGCTCGCTTTAAATTTTTCCCCTTATCCTTTCTCAACTATATTGGATAAGAATTAACACACAAGTAAATATACACCAAGTTGAGTAGTTTGGATACTAGCATAGACACAGGTCTAATAGGTTCCCTCAAGGTTTTCCATTTGGATGTATCGTATTTTCAATCCGGACATAGCTTAACCTTTGGAATTTTCCAAAACAAAGAAGAATAAAAAACATAAATTTAAGTGTTTTGGTTGTCACATTTTCTCTTTTTTTCAACCACAAATTCCTTTTGAGCCATGCACTTTTACATAGGGTCTTATTTATGCACAATTACCAAGACAAAAACATGACAGTAGATGACATACATACGATCGACACCGATGAAAAAGAAAAGAAAAGGGACAAATTGTACAGGAAGCACATCTTGTAGCTGCTATTGAAAATATGCTTCAAATCTTGGCCAGTTACAAGAAGAGGGTCAATCCTCCCATCTAAAGATTTCAGCTTGAAGGTATTATGACCAAGATTTTTTTCAATGGTAAAACCGCCAATCAATAGAGGTTGGAACTTTGTGTGTTTTCCTTTCTCTTCATGGGCTTTATCCCACTTCAGTATTAGGTCACCCACATCGAAACTCTTAGCCCTTGTGGATTTCTTGTTGAACCAGCAGTTAACACGTTTTTTATGGATAGCAAATCTCTCTTTGGATTTCAGTGTTTCTTCCTCGAGTTTGAGTAAAGTGTCTATCCTAATTTGAACCAGAAGGAAAGGTCTACCTTGGGACTCTTTGGAGAGTTGTAAGGCTGGGAGATATAGGTTCAGGGGGAAAATAACTTATTTACCTTAAACTAGAAAGTACAACAAGGTCTTAAGGGAAGGCTTAGGAGTTACATGGTCAACCCTTAATGAATTGGTCAAAGAATTTTGCCAATTCCCTTGCTCAGAGAAGATGGTTTTCATGATTATGTGGATGAGATTTTTATTTGTCAATTCAACCAAACCATTTCCCTGTGGGCAATAATTAGATGCATGATTTAATAGAATCCTATTCTCAAATGCGAATTCATAAAGCTTTAATGACGAAAAATAAGTCTTATTATCAAAGACAAGTGACATTAGAATGCCAAACCTGGTTATAATATTCTATCGCAAGAAGTAGATGAATTCCTAGTCATTTACTTGCCTTAAAGGAACTACTTCTAACCACCAGGTGAAATAATTTGTCGCTATAAAAATGGATCGACGTTGCTTTGATGAGTGTGGGAAGATCTCCTTGATAACATCTAGGCCCCACTATTGGTAGCAGTGAGGTGGCTCACCTCTAATCTTGACCAGTGCATCTCTGAAAAGTTGGGCACTTGCAGTCATAAGTGTGAGCATCTTTGAATGGAGTGGGATAGTAATAACCAACCTTCATCACTTTATGCGCAGTTTTGTCACCCACATAGTGACCACCTGCCAGTCCATGTGTAAGTCTCTAAGTACCTTCTATGTATCCTAGGCTCATGGCATCTAAGAAAGACAATGTTGTGGAGCTTTCTGAAAATCACTCCATGAACAAGATGGTAGGATAGAGCTTTTAAGTAAATTTCCCTCTTTTGTTTATTTGATAAATGTGTGGGGAAGGTTTTATGCTCTGGAAATTGTTGTATATCATAATACCATGGTGTTGTAGATGTGACTGGGGAACATATTTAGCATTGTACATATCTATTTCCTGCTCCCATCTTGAAAGATCTTGCTTGGGAGAATATCTTACTTCGGTTTCTAGCTGACAAAGGCCATGACCCTTAATGGTATGAATTGGTTTAAACTCCAGATCATATTCTTGTAAGCAGGTCATCTACTCTTGCTTCATAAAGAGTGTTCTTACTGTTATGTGAGGCATAAATATAATCATGTGGTCTTTTAAAAGATACAGCATGAAGTATTTAACTACCTTATACACAACATACACTTATTTGTCGATGGCAGGATAGTTTAGTTTTGACCCCTGTAAGCCAATGCTTGTCAAAGAAATAGGTCATTCATTTCCTTTGACATCCTTTCGAGTCAATATGTCTACCGTAGGTGAATATGAAGAAAAGGTATAAAGCAAGAAATATTTTCCATAGTCAAGACTGAATAGTGCAGGTGCACCATCGATAGATTGTTTAATTTGAGCAAAAACATCCTTTTACCACTTGTCCCATTTATAAGTCGCATATTTCTTAATCATCTCCTATAAAGGCTTAACTATATGAGCATAATCAAAGATGATTTTTCACAGGAAATTAATCTTTCCCATGAAAGACTGCATAGCCTTCTTATTTACCGGGAATGAGATTTGAGTAATAGCTTTGACCCTCTTGGGATCAACTTTAATTCCACTCTTTGCAATGATGTGCCTTAATAGAGTCCCTTCTAACACACCAAATATTTTTTTCTTGGGATTGAGATAAATCCCATATTTATGACACTGATCAAATATTTGTTTCATATGACGTACATGATCTGAGCTTGCTTTGGAAAACACGGTAACATCATCCAAAAAACAACTACACTCTGGCCAATCAAGCCACAGAAACCAATTTCCATTTCTCTTTGAAATGTAGCACTAGCATTAATAAGTTGGAATGGAATTCTATTGAAAGCAAATGTTCACCATTTGGCCTTGAAGGCGGTTTTCAAATAATTTGGTTCCACCACTAGCACTTGATTATAACTAGAGAAACCATCTAGCGACGAAAACATATCATACCTAGATATTGTTCGGAGGATCTGTTCCATGGATGGAACTGGGTAATTATATTTATCAAATGCCCAATTGAGATTGTGGAAGTCTATACATAACCTTATCTCACCAGACTTATTTCTGATTAGGACAAAATTCGAAATCCAATTGGAATGTATGACTTTAAAATTGATCTGAGCATCCAACATCTTTCTCAATTCCTTTTGGATGAGGGTCTCTAGTGTTGGATGTACTTTCCTTAGTTTTTGATGGAAATGTTTTTCCCCTCCTTTTATGGGAATGAAATGTTGGATAATACGAGTATCATATGTCTTTAAGTTTTCGTATGTCCATGAAAACACACCATGATACTGTTTGAATAAGAGAATGAATGCTCATCGTTCTTGTGGGGAAAAACATGTACTGAGGTTTACATACTTCATATCTTCGTGAGTTCCTAGATTGACTTTCTCATATGATAACTTTGAACTCTGAGTCTTGGTATTGGTTGGTCCTTTGAACCGGTTTTGCAAGTCATATAATTTTTCTCGTGATACCACACCTTTAGGCATAGTGTTACCTTTCATTGCATTATACATCTCCTACAAAGCCTTGTCATGTTCATCCTCTTCTATGGAAACATCTTTAAACAAATTCTCACAAGCCATAAAATGCAGTATCTCCTACAAGTAGTTTTTAAGATTTGGTGAAACCCAGTGGATAGTGTCCCATACCTAATGATTGACCACCTTTGAGTCATCGATTACCTTGAGGAACTATACCTTCTGATTGATGGCTTTATTTAGTCCAAGAATGAGTGCTTCATATTCAGCAGTATTATTTGTACACTCGAACTCCAAGCGGCATGAAAGGATATGCTTATTATTACATGGGTCTACAAGTACACAACCAACACCATATCCATCTTGGGTATTTGAACCATCAAAATAGAAAGTCCAAATATTCTTAAATATTAAACTTCTTCCTACACTATTATTAATATTACTATGTACATCTATTTTACAAGAATCATTTGCACCATCTGGAGAACAAGAAAGAATCTCCAACTGTGTATTTGGTGGTATGGGTGATGGTTGTGCTTAAAAACACCTGTGACCAGTTTCTAAGAAACAATTTCCAAATAGTAAATCAACAAAGGCAATAGGCTCATTATGGCCCTCAAGTGGTTCAACAGTGTATTTCATGTATGATTCATTTTCCACTTGAATCTGGTTATTCTTGACCCTGTATGGAAGACATAAATATGACCAATCTGTAGCAAAATACCCTTGTAATTTACTAGACCAATCTCTACTCAGGAGTACGTCATAGGCTTCAGGGATGTCCACAATTAAAATATTTATACA
Organism: Pinus taeda; assembly: GCA_000404065.3. NCBI lineage: Eukaryota > Viridiplantae > Streptophyta > Pinopsida > Pinales > Pinaceae > Pinus > Pinus taeda. The sequence continues at coordinate 292,533 of APFE030660775.1, read as the reverse complement.
TTGATGAACTCGGTGATTAGATGATAATTAGATAAGAACATTTTTGAGTTAATTAATATCTTGGACAAGAGATTTTTCCAACTAAATGATTTGTGCGTCGATTTTGTCCCATTTTGCGTTTATTTTAATGGCAACAGATAATAGAATTATGTTCATAGATGCACTAGAATCGAATAAACAATTATGGAAATTATAATGAAAATTTTCAAAAGTTAACAAAAATGGAGGGTAGAGTGTTAGTTTCTAATGTTACATCATTAACTATAGATTCAAGGGGACTAGAAGACTTACCGAACAATTTTTGAGAGGTAGAATCTTTGTCACCTAGCGAAGGTTGTGAAAAGGCTTAGACAAGTAGTTCACACTGGCATGTTATCTTCGCGAGCTCAAATATGTAAATATTGGCTCAAGCTCTCTTCAAATCTTCAATTATGTTATAATCGATTTTTCACCTTTAGCAAGCAGTGTTTAAGTGTCTGGAGGAGTATCTTTATTTGACACTACCAAAGCGACGAACTTACTTTTATTGTTGGAGGAAGTTTTGTTGGAAGTGGTAGCATTTCCAGACTTACTTTGCGCATTCTGAGCAGGATTAACCAATGGTGAGATCCTTCTTAACAATTTCTATTTGATTTTTTTCCTTGTCACCTCCTATTCAGAAATAGGCCCTTGGCTCCTCAAGTTATATTGACCACTTTTATTCTGGGGGGGCTTGACTTTGAGGTGGTACTTCAACACTTTTCTTATCGGCATTAAGAATACAATCACAATCATTCATTGTATGTCCAACACCCGTAATATTTCAGTCATTGCAAGTTATTCTACTTCTTCTATTTGTTCTGACTGCTGATATTCTAGTAAAGAATCAACAATGTGTGCGGCCAAAGCATTCATGTTTTGGTTCCACAGTGGGAATGTCTTCTCTGAATGATATTCTTGGTGAAAAGTGCATTAGTTATACATACCCATGCTTTCAATATTCAACACAACATTCGAACTCTGGGTTTATTGTTGTTTTTGTTGTTGTTATTCCTTCAGAATGGGAAATATTTGGGAGGCTTGCTACTGATGGAAGTCTCATTTGACTTTCTCTTTAATTCTGAAATTTCATTGGAAAGTGCCTTCACTGTCTTGGTCAAGCTTCCAATATCTGACAAATCCTTTTCTTTAGCCTTGCTTGAAGAAGGTTGAGACTTCCCTCCAATACACTTGGAGTCTTTTGATTCATCGTCATCAATAATAGCTCCAATAGCACGCAATATTTTTCTATGGCAATTGCTTCTACAAAGTTTTGTGCCAATATTTCCTTTGCAACTCTTTTAACAAAAGAGGAAATATTGGTGGGCAAGGCAGTTGTGTAATAATCAATATTAATTGAATTGTGAGGTTGCATGCCAGAGAGAATCTTGTTCGATTTGTGAGTGAACTTTTGATTAAATTATTTCACTTTCTTCTTTTCTAGATGCACTAGAATCGACTAAAAAACTATTGACATTGTAATTAAAAATTAAAAAGTTAACAAAAATGGAGGGAACCAAGGGACATTAACTACAGATTCAAGGGAACCAGAAGACTTACTAGACAAATTTTGAGAATTAGTTGTTTTGTCACCTGAAAAAGGTTGTTAAAAGGCTTGGACAAGTAGTTCACGCTGGCCTGCTATCTTCGTGAGCTAAAAGATGGAAATATTGGTTCAAGCTCTCTTCAAATCTTAAACTATGTTATAACTTATGGTTTCACATGGAAATATTGGTTCAAGCTCTCTTCAAATCTTAAACTATGTTATAACTTATGGTTTCACCTTTAGTAGGCAGTACTGAAATGTTTGGAGGAGTAGATTTATTTGACACTTCCAAAGTGATGGACTTACTTTTATTGTTGGAGGAAGCATTCTTGGAAGTGGTAGCATTTCTATACTTAATTTTTGCATTCTAAGCAGGATTAACTGGTGGTGAGATCCTTCTTAAATACTCTTTCAATGTCTGCCCGTCACTGCCTGTTTTAGAACTAGACCTTGGATTCTCAATTGAATGGTCCATTTTGATTTGGGGGGGGGGGGGGGGGGGGGCGGGCGGGGGCTTGCTTTGAGGGTGCTTCAACAATTTTCTTGTTAAAATTAAGAATGCAACCAAAAGAATTCACTTTATTTGCAATTCCTATACTTTCTTCATCCATTGCAAGTTATTTTGTTTCTTTTGTTTGCTCAGACTGCTCATTTGCTAGTAAATAATCAACAATGTATGTAGCCAAAGCATTCATGTTTTGGTTCCATTATGGGCATATCTTCTCTGAATGATATTCCTAGTGGAAAGAGAAACAACTGTCCATACCCATGCTTTCAATATTCAACACAACATTCGAACTCTGGGAAGACTTGGCGAGTTGATTGTTTTTTTATTTGTTATTACTTCGGAATGGGAAAGATTTGGGGGGGTTGCTACTAGTGGAAGTCTCACTTGACCCTCTATTTAATTCTTAAATTTCATTGGTAAGTGCCTTCATTTTCTTGTCAAGCTTTCAATATCTGACGAATCCTTTTCTTTATCCTTTCTTGAAGAAGGTTGAGACTTCCTACCAGTCTCCTTGGAGTCTTTTGATTCATTGTCATCAATAATAACTCCGATAGTACGCAAATATTTCTCTATGACAATTGCTTCTACAAAGTCTTGTGCTAATGTTTCCTTTGTAGCTCTTTTAATGAAAGAGGAAATGCTAGTGGGCAAGGAATCTATTAATAATAAATAGTAATTGAATCGTGAAGTTGTGTGGTCGAGGGGAACTTATTGGATATGTGATTTACATTTTGATTGAAGTCTTTCACTTTCTCCTTTCTCCATCTTACTATTTCTGAGCTCTTTTAATAACATGTCATTAGCGAATTTCTCCAACAAAAAAAAAATTAAACTCCCTCCAAATGTGTACTGAATTGACAGGCAGACTATGGTACCATGTTGTTGCTCTACCTTCTAGTGTAAAAGGAAAAATAATACAAGAAACATCATCGTACCATACCTCTAACATTTGTAGATGCATGTATAAATCATCATTGTGATCTTTTGCCTTTGTCTTCTTATTTGGATCAAAGTTTGATAACAAATTTTCCAGATGTCTGGGAATTTTATGAAGGTTATCTGGAAGAGAAAGAGGCCCTTGGGCCATCCAATCCAAGTCTTGGTCATCCATATCTTTGTCTCTGGGTTCCTTCTCCTTTTTCAGAATCTGGGGAGCCTTCTCCTTCACCGTTTAAATCTCCCTTGATCTCAAAATCAACTCCTAACTATTCTTTATCAGAAAGAACAATGTATTCCTCGTAACATTCATTAATGGGTAGAAGTGGCTCTTGTTGAACTGTGCCTTCAAAGGATTCTACTAGCTCTTCAACAGTGTCAAAAACAAAATATTCCATTGATGTAACTAGTACACTGGTACGAGTTGTTTCTTTCTTCTTAGGATGATGCAGGAGACTATGAGTGACAAGGAGTAAATTGATAGATTTTGCAAATCAAGGGGTTATAGGTTGAAGTTCTGGGAGTTATTCGTAGGCAACTTCATATGCCAACTATGAAATAGGTTGAGAAGACCCTCCTACTTTGGGAGTAGGAGTTGCAATGGTTCTTGGAATATTACTACCATGTCCAGAAGATGAATGATTAGGATGTGTAGAGTTATCATCCATAAAATAGTGTTTCCTTCCTTCTAGTGCTAGAAAGTTAGCGTTGTTGATATCACCAACATACAGGAGATCTCCCCGATATGAGGTCCCAATTAGACCTCACACCGTTTGGTGTAGGAATCCCACTTAGAATACAACTTGGCTATCATTTACTCAAATGTATGATTTGGATTTAGATTTTTATCAAGATAGAGAAGCGCACATGTTCTTTTGAATGAGAAATAGAGTGTTCCTTGTGAATGTTTGATTGCAGATGTATCAAGGTTCTTTCATTGTAGAGGGGATATAAATTGAGCCTATAAGGGAGAAGTAATATTACTATCCTAATGGAGACACACACATGCATGAGAAAGGCTCATCTAACATCAAGTAGAATAGTTCACATAGATATGACAACCATTACAAGCATTAAAACACATTTCTAATAAGTTAAGCACCAAAGTCACTGAAATAGTTAAATTACTTCAATACATGTGAAAGCGAACATGAATCATAAACATTCAAAGAATAGTCTTAAAAATGTCCACAATCCATGTATGAAAATGTGTTGGCCAGAAGGCTTGGAGTATTAAGAAAATTTTCCAAGATACATAAGTACAATGAACATCACTAGCTCCAATAGTGGAGCGTTAGAGCCATTACTTGCTCCCCAAATGTACTAATTCTATCTCTCTAATTCCTTGTGGGAGAATCCAAGGTTCAAATTCCTTTGCAAGAGTAATGAGGATCCTTTTATAAATTGAGGCATGACCTTTCACATCCTCATAACTCTTGACTTTCCAACTCCTAATGACCTTTGGACTCTTACAACCTTTGGACTTCCAAACGAGTTTTGGAATTACATATGACTCTTGGTATTACATATCTTTTGGACTTCCATGGCTCTTTTGTCCATACATGACTCTTGGAATTCCACTTATTTTTCCTTACAGTTATTACATTATTACATCATAACTTCCACATCATGATGTGATGAGTCATGACAAGTCACTATCCTTGATGGTCGGGACTAATAGTGACTGATGACATGGACTTTCTTGAATGGTGACATGGCTACAACTTGTCTCTTTGTTCTTCATGCAACTTCTAGTTGTTTGTATCTTAACCCTCCAAAGGGTCTTTGATGTTATGGAGCTTTCAGGGTACTTCAACCATCAAGACCTCAATGTGTTCTATGTTCTTCGTGGCTTCCTTTTTTTCCTTATTTTCCTGATATTCTTCATGTTTTCCTTTCATGTTGTTCCTAAAATAGTTGTAACTGACCTACAAAAGTTACAGAATAACCGTTGCGGATCTTGCGTGTGGCAGTTATTTGTGGCATGCTTTTTGGCTACTTGACAGATAGCACACCACAAAGCAGGCATTGTGCTAGTTTATGCTTGAGCTTCTGGCCTTAGAGGCATTGGTCCTCCTCCTACAAGGTAATTTGTAAAGGCTGGGCAGTGGTCTTTATCATGACCCTAACTCTTTCATTTCACGCACCACACTTCTTCGCGCACTTCTAGTCGAACCGTCCTATCCTGCTTCAAGATTTGCATCTCAAGGCACAGATTCTTCAGCTGTGCATGGATTTGTTCGACTCCCAAATTAGGATCTTGCGTCAGGGTCTCATGTAGTCTCATAGCAATCTCCAAGGCCTCTGCCTGAGTTTTTATCTTTTGTTGCGACAACACACTCCTTAGGTGTGGTAGTAGCGAAGCTACAAACCACTCGTGATGTTGTCCATTTGTCAGATTCATATTTACTTCGCAAGTCATACATTTCAGCCTATGATCCAGATCCCAAGGCGTCTCACCTGGTAGCATCGTGATTTATTTGAATCCAATAATCGACTGTGCTTCAGATTTAGGACTGCTAAATTCCCTATTCAATGTTGCTTCGATGTCCGCTACTCTCACATTCGGGTTATCGTTGGAGTACTTAATATACCATGTCATCACGTGATCATGTAGGGTGCTAACCAGTGTTGCTTTCTTTATATGGTCATCTGTAACACCTTGAGCTTCCCATACAACCTTCATTATGAACCAGAATTGGTCCGGATCATCATTTCCCAAGCCTTGCAACTTCACTGTGTTCGCCATACTAAATCACGGTGGTGGTGGGGGTGGTATGGGTGAAGATGGAGGTGATATTGGTGAAGCCGGCGATGGTGTGGGTGGACGTGGTATTTGCGGAATTATTTGTCTTATCAGATGAATAGAACTTCACGAAGAGACCTTCGCGAGCTCTTCCTTGTCCCCTCGCAGATGAAATCAAGGGGCTATTTCCTAGACGCTTATTTCCTTCATTCCTGTAAATTATTTCGCTTCGCGTAGACCCAAACATCAAGGTAACTGCATAACCCGCTTTTCACACAACAACATTTTAATCCAAGTATTCAAAGACTTTACGTACTTACCTTGCGATCTTTTGAGAAAGTGTCACTCTGCCTCGTTGTAGCTAACTGAGGTGTCGACCGTGAACTCAGTAACAAATCCTCCTATAATGCAATCAAGCCAATGATCGACGACGTGCGTGATCTTATCCTCTGATGCTTCCAATATTCGTACTAGCTCTAGGGTCCACACAATAGGACCGTCAAGTTTCCACCTTCCTTGGTTATCTGCTAGCTTCACGATCCACTTGTATAACTCAGTAGAGAAGGACACGAAAAAGATTTCATGGATCTCCGTGTACAGGTAACTATCTAACCATTATTCTTTTGACAGTTGCGGGATTCTGTTTTGCTGTGCCGCGAACTCGTGAATGCTTTTGTCCAACCAGCCTTCGATTTCTTTCTTAGTTTGATTCTAATGATACAACATCACGCATCTCTATGCAGATTCCGGTCTCGGCAATGGAACCATTTGTTGGCTTGAAGGGGCCTGACCCAAGTTCAATGTTAGTTAGCCAAAACAATCCCTAAACTCCTATCCCTTTCGGCATCAACCCGCGGAGCACGGACTGAAGTCTCACCCAAAGAAGTATGGGGGGATGTTAGATCCAAGTTTCCACACCCTGGAGATGGTTGTGATTTCAGTTTATTCCAACTATACCGGCCTTTGTGTAGGTTGATTCAAGCTCTATTCTACCCTTCAGTACCTCCGTGAAGTGTTACACTAGGCTTTTGTGTAGCTCTAACCAGGGGCTAAAGTCCTTTCGCGCTGCTAGGGCAACGAACTGCGATATTTCCCAAACTAGGCTAGGTATCTTACTTATCTTATGATCAGATCTTAGTTAGCTTCGCATAAATAGATGTTATTACTTGCGTTCACTTAACCCATACAATTATACACATTCGTGCATCATGTAAGCATGGGAAGTGAAATTCACACCCAATCTAACATATTCATAAACAGGAAACTTCTCTTTATTAATACTTCCAGATGATTACAGACTCGACTCACCCTGCGCACTCAGCTGTAGGGGTCCGTGCACTCAGTTGCTTCTAGGCCTCTGCGTACTCAGCTCCAGAGCCTCTTCCTATGCTACTACCCAAGACTTAGACTTACACTTCAGATCTATCTCGCATACATCTTCATTGATTCTTCCTTCAATATTAGATATTAGATTAGACTCCTTTGACTACTTGGAGATTCACTCTATTTATACAATCCCATGGCTCGCGGACCATGGGTAGATCTTCTATAGCTGACATTAAATTATCAAAATAAGGGCAAACAACCCTATGACTCTTTAACAACTACACGCTTCGCACCACAAAATGCGGAGTATTTACCTTTGGAATTACAAAATTGGACCAAAATCTAGGCTCTAAGCCCCAAAACTACCATTGGGGGATCCGCGCCCAACACCCTACATTGTAAATGAACCAAAACAAAGAAGATGGTATTCAACCCATGTGTCTCCAAGTGTTGTAGTAGCTGTAACACCTCCAAAAGTTTGGCTTTCATTCAAATTTTGAAGCCTTCCTTGGCTTTTCCTTTGATAGTTACAAACACTCGAGCTCACCCCATGAGCTCTTGTGAAGTCTTTTTCAACTTTTTCTTGTTTGACCAACAGTCATATTTGGAATTTTGATTGTTTTCTTCATGCTCGCGATCTTATTCTAGTGATTTTAAAGGTTTGTCTTTGTGTGTTTGGGTTGTCTTCACTATGTAAACATTCATCATACTCACACAAAAAGTTGTAAGTATTGTCGCGCAAGTGTCATCACGGTCATCAAAAGGTCTATCACAAGTGTCGCTCTTGTTGCTCTCATCTCTAACACAATCCCATCAAGGGCATGTTTTGTCTTGTTTTCATGGTGGTCTATGTTGTCCCGTCGTCAAGTATGCTAAGTGTATGATCATAATATCAGTCTGAAAAAGTTCACTTTCTTTCGACGCAACCATTTTCATGAAAATATGATTGACCAAACAACCCTCTTCCACCAGACCTCGACTGAACTCCAATGCACAATATTAGCCCTCAGTGACCCTGCTCTACTGCCCAGAACTACACAATGTTTGAGGCTATCCTCCAGGGTAGTTGCATTGTGCAATCCCAAAGGTGAGCAGTTGGTTTGCCTCTCAGAATTAGGTAGAGACTGCCTCCATGACCAAACTCAACTGCGCTTTTCTCAAACAGAGTCATCATCCTCCTTCTTTCCTACTAGAAGTGTGCACTGCTCTAAGACCTGGCTCTACACTATTCTCTAAAACTTTGCAGACATGCCCAGCTAGTCCTTTGATGCCTTGATCTGCAATGTTCTAAGAAATTGCATAGAATTTCCTGGCTAACCCTTTCTTCCTTTCTCTGCACTGTCTTCTGAAATTACGTAGACATGTCTAACAGTTCCCCTGTTGTGTGTCCTACACTATTCCCAGCAATTGCACAGTCATGCTCATCATGTCCCTCTGCATCCCTACTTTGTCTTATGTTTGGAAATTGTACAAAACTTCCTAGTAGTCCCTCTGTAACTCCCTTTTTTCTTCCCTCTAGAAACTGCATAGAGGTGTCCCCCCTCAAGGTCCCACCTTGCAATTGACACTAGTGATTTTCACTTCGCAATTTTGCCTCCCAGTATTCACTACATAATTTTTCCCGACAATGCAGATTGTCCTCCCGGAATTCCTCATTCTAGTTTGAGTTTCTCTCTGCATTGTCTCAGTGAGTTGTCCTCCCTCCCTGTCACTCGGAGCACGAGAACAATGCATCATTCTAGACTAGGAGGTTTTGGATTTGATTTCATCCCCTCATGAGTGAATTGTAGGAACAAGTACATTGATAGATCATGGAGAGACAATGAACGGGATGAAGAAGGAGTGCACATGCTAGAAGACTTGTTTGCAGTTGGATGGACGTAACAAGCACATCAAGAAACAAGAAAAAGGAACATATGCATTGAACCATCATGCAAGACCAAGACCATCAAAGATCCCATAGCACTATGCCATGTGGAGGATAAGAAAAAGCATACCAAGAGTAAATCCATCGCTCAGCATCGGAGTAGCTTGACACAGACACCACAATCAACCAATACATGTCAGTAGTGTCATGTCAAGTTGTGTCATGAGTTGTCTTGGACACATCACTACTATGGGCCATATCCGTTGTAACTCAATGTAATGTAAATTGAATTCCAATGGATGCACAAAATAAGTTGAAGAGACATGTCAATTGAAAATTCATTAGAACTTGAACAGTCATGAGGGTAGTCCAAGAGTCACAAGGGTCAAGCATCACCCTTGGCTATATATACCCCTCCCATTATATGATCGAGGAATTTTCACCTCGTCTCCTCCCAGATATCCTTAAGTGTCTATAGTATGTTCTTTGAGGAGCGAGGAGTGGCTCTAATGTCCCACAACTGGGACTAGTGATGTATGGTGTACATATGTGTCTTGGGACTTTTTCTTAATTCATAATCTTGTTAAGGCCATCACATTTTCATGCATGTTTTGTAGATGTTTGTAATACTACTCTTTAAACATTTGTAATGCATGTTTTCTTAACCGATACTAATATAATTGAACTACTTTGGTTATTTTAGTACTTACATTGTTGAAGATGTTTTGTATTTCTATCACCACTATCACATCCTTGTGGACTACTCCGCGGGATACTCGACAGACCATCTTTATTTTTTCATTATAACGACCGTCACATCCGTGTGGACTACTTCGTTGGGTGGTGTATGTGTTGTCCCCTTCACATCGATTTTAACGACTATCGCATCTGATCTGGACTATTTCACTGGGTGTTGGGCAAACCTTTCTAGTTCACGTGTGTCTCTTCCTGGGTGGTACTACTACCTCTCACTTAGAGGCTCACTTTACCCTCCCCTTTTGTAGTAAGAGAACCTCGACACAATAACATTACGCACTCACCAGGCACACGCACCTTGCTGTTTGGAGATACTAGTGTAACACTCTCATGTGCTAACAACTAAAGCCAAGGAAGATCTCTAAGTAAATGGAAACCAAGCCATCATACTGAATGGGAATCCTACACCAAACAGTGTGAGTCTAGTTAGGACTTCATATCGGGGAGACCCTTTGTTGGAGATTTCACTTAGATCATGATAGTGTCCATATACGTCCAAAAAGACACAAAGACTTACAGGTGTACCATTCACAAAGAAATAATTTATTTTTAATGCATTTCCATTAATTTCTACCTTTTCCATCGGGCTAGATATAACCATTGATGTATTGAGAATGGTGTTGCAAGAATATTTGGTAATTGAGTTTGGTTCCTTCCATTTTTCTAGGAAACTCATAATTGCTACAATGACGAGTATAAGTTCATGCAATGAAGAAAAGTGATTTCTCCAAGGCACTAATTAGGAGAAATAAGTTTGAAATGTATAAATAATAAAATAATTATCCTTGTAAGCAATGGTGCCTTGATGCTTGCACTATTAGAATAATGATAATGATAATTGTAACCAAAGGAAATAATGCTCGATCACCAGAATGCTTCTTTGATGGAGTCAAAGGGTCACAAAAATCACTTACCATGTTCAAGTGGAAACCTACTAGTGGTTCACATGGTGGAATACCATATGAGAATTAGGATTGAATGTGCCTGCATAAACAAATTATTCCTTGATTTGGTAGTCAAATAGATAGTGCATGGATATCTCGTTGAAGCCACAAATGGGTGCAAGTAACCACTTTTTTATAATATTTTATTTGTATGGGTGTGAAAATATATATCATTAAAGGAGTCATTTATTAGTTATCATGAGGCAAGTGGTTTTCGTCGCATTGTGTGATAAGTTAGATCTTGATGAAGCAAAGAAAAGTAATTTAAGTACATTAAGATCCACATCAAATCATAATTCCAATGTAGGCTAAGTCTCATGATAGAATAATAATTTCTTTTAAGTCACTTCATTTGAACAAAATGAACATGCAGGTTATTAATGAGGAGGACACTACTGCATTTGGTCTCCTCCTTGAGAGTATTATGTATTAAGAATCAAAAGTGTAAAGAGGAGGAAGTGGGGTATATTCTAAAACTCATTGTCACCAGTGACATCACAAACTCAAGTTGCAATAATGAAACAAAAACTCCACCAACCATAATGCACTCGGAAGAATGAGAACCAGGACAAGACAAGGCGGGAAAAACAATGTGCTTTGTCAAAATATGAGCAACTATAGCCTTTCATGATAGTGAGACTATTTAAGGATTTAGACCAATTCAAACTATAAAAATACTCACTAAAACCTTGAAAATCAAATAAGGACAGAAAATTTGAACTGCATAAGATAAAAAAAATTGGAAAATATTGTAACAACTACAAGAAGTTGATGCAAGTCAATGATAAGATTTATGGATATAAACCTTTCATAAAATCATTCTTTAAATTTCAAATTAAACATATAAAAATGGGTATACAACCAGAAAATAGAGATATACCATAAAAATATAAATATAATGTGATAACGCAGAAATAAATATGATGTATAGCCAAAGAAGAGTACATACTTCAATAAAAGCTTCTACTCCCTTTAACATACAAAAATACAATGCCTTTTCCTTTTTAGGGTGATTCATCCACCTTAACGTATGGTCTCCAAATGAATTGTTCTCATCCTCTTATAAAGTTCTTTTCTTAACTAACATTAATAATAAAAAAAAATATAGCAATACTCTAGAAGGTTTTAGTCCTCCTTTCTCCTAATAAATAACATTAAAAAATGCATAGGGGAGTCTTGAAGTCTCCTAGAAAGAGGGTGTTCTTTAGACTTAGGGAATTATTAATAATGAAATGTATCCTTTTCATTAGATTAAATGTAATGGACTTCTTGTTTGTATATTCCTAAATAATACCATCACCCGTGACATTTAAAATGTTGTCTAACATGAACTTGGTAATCAAGCCTATAAATCATGGTCACTTGCTCGCTGAAAGTCATACGTCATTTTCAATATATCTCTAGGGCCGTCAGATCTAATCAAGGACATGAATAAATATGTCACAAATTTTAGAATACATATATTCAATGATTTGATCAAATTAAGAATTGATTTGTTGTTGTATTTATTTCTCTTTCACATAGGGAAAAAGTGCGTGTCTCACTAATATGGTAACAACTATAGATATAGATATTGTTCATTAATATGATAAAAACTCCATGATAAACCTTAAAAGATAATACATAATGATTATTTCTAAACTATTATAGATATTTTACTAGATAGTTAATTATAATAGACCTAATAAAATAGTTTGAAAACTAATAGACCTAATAAATAGTTTGAAAATTAAATTATAAAAGTTAGTATCTTTTATATTCTAGAATTGTTAATTATTATTTTTGTTCTTATCTATGAAATAGATAAAGTGTAGAAAATAGAAAACAACAAATATAACCACACACCATCCAAAAAAGACACGAATATATGCTCTAGGAAACCCTTACGAAAATAAACCTAACTAGAAGGTGAGGTAGCTCTATCTCTTTTATCTCTGGAACGGAAAAATGCAAGTACGAGAAGGTACTTTTTATGGAGTTACCGAAGACTTGTGGCCTATTAATCTATTACAAAACAATATTCCCCTTTGTTATGTTATCTCACTCCCACTCCTAGTTATTATTCTCTAATATGGAACAAGATATAATTGAATAGAATGAAAATTCCTTCCCCTCCTTATGGCCCAGTGTTAACATAACCTGATAGCCAACTAAGGCTCTCAATTAGAGGTACAAATTTGACCTTTATAGAGTCGTCCTCATATTCCATATGCAGCTAGCCCATTTTCCATGAGTAACAAAGCCAACACAACATGCTCTCAATTCATGGTGGTCAAACTACAAGTCAAGTTTTGGCAAGCATAACTTTTACATACAAACTCTAATTGATATAATTATTGGACCATTGGAAAGGTATTTGAGTGTAGAAAAGAGGCATGGGGTCCATACATAAGTATGAGATTTTTGACCCCAAAAATCATCATTCGATGCCTCAAAATGGCTCTAGAAGGTTTTGGACACCAATTTTCCAAACTGGGACCTACTAATAAAAGTGACCCTGCTAGTTAATTCCTCCAATTTTTCCACTCTGAAAATATTGACATAGATAAAAAACAATATAATGATCCAATTTAAATCATGTGATACCTTTATAACTATAAAATTTATGTTTGAAGAGTTCATAAAATCTTCATGGAATAAATTGACTTGTTCACAAGCATGGAAAGGACCCACTTTAGGCCTATACTAAAATTAGGTTCAATGAAGTAAGCCAATGTTTTTACATTACATGATATTCTCTATGCAATGATCAAGACCTTTAAGTGCATATGTAATCTAGAGAATAATGATATGAATGATGACATTTTTGATTAATACAATGTGTAGTTGAATGGATGGTGTTTGTAATTGGACCTCTGGAAAATTTCCATTTCAAGGGTTCATAAGATATTCATGGAATAAATTGACTTAGTCATAAGCATGAAAAGAACCCAGATTGAGCCTATGTTAAAATTTGCTTCAATAAAGTAAATCAATGTTTTTATGTTACATTGTATTCAACAACGTAAACTTTGAAACATGAACTAAAAACTCAAAACGGGAACTCTAGCCAAAAACCCCAAAAAAACATGAAATACTGTCCAAAAAAAAAGTGTATATTCTTGAACGTTGTTTTTTTAGGGTTAATTTTCAACATATTTTAAAAATGACAGTAAAAAAAAAAAAAAAATTATGCAAAAACCATTTTTTTGTGCAAAATAAATGAAAAAAACACACTAATGTTTTTGTAGAATAACAATTTTCTTTCCTAGGTATAATTTCAACATTTTTTAGTAATAAAGATAAAGATAAAATAATGGGATCTAAAACACATTAAAATTCCATCAGTTTTCATCCACGTTGTTAAACATATAATAACATGACACTAAAGATCGTTAAAATTATAATTGTTTTCAACCATAACATTAAAAAAAAATGCCAATTTTTCAACCATAGAATTAAAAAACTTTAAGTTTTCAACACATTTAAACCATGAAATTATGAACAAATTACATGACTGAATTAATCAAAATGTCAATACTTGTAGATTGAAAGAAACATAAATTATATCTCTAAGTTATTGTTACATTGTGGATATTCTAAACAATAAAGCTCATCATAATTAAAACATATAATCCAACAACAATAAAAATGACTCATAATGTTAGGACACCATCTCACAAAAAGATAAAAAAGATAGATCAACGCCTTAGAAATAAACCTCTTCGAGGGGGCAACCTCCTTTACATTACACAAATGAAAAATTCTTGGATGATACAAATGACAAGACCTCCTTTCTATATATAGGAGTTTACGAGGTCATAATATAATCAGAGCCGACACAACAATAATAATGTAAAGGCACAAAAATAACAATAGTGGGCTTCTATGGGGCACAGTAATAACAATATCGGGACTACATGGGTACAGCAATGTAATAAGGGGTTACAGTAGTATTATAGGGACCTAACATGTGCCTCTCCTTCAAAAAGTGTTGTCCTCAACACTTGAGTAGTTCTGGATGCTTCTGTATAAAATTATCATCCTTCCATGCGGAATCTTCAGCGGGTAAGTTCTTCCACTTGATGAGATACTCTGAAATTAGTCGATTTCGTAGTTGTCAATTTCTCGGTTCTGTGACTGCTTCAGGTTCCAATATTGTTTTTCCTTCCTTGTCAAGTTCTGGCAGTATTGTTTGAACTAGGGTCTTCTCCACCTTTTGAATGAGTTTGCACCGTGCTTCGTCATTCTTCCATTCATCCCTTGCTTCTTTTATCGAATTTGGTTGGATAATTATACCAACCTCTAGTATTTCTGCAACCATACATTCAATTTCACTCCTTTGGTCATATGGATATTTGTAAGGCTTGATGTTTGGAGGAACACTTCCTGGAATCAAATGAATAGCATGCTCATGATCACGAATAGGCGGGAGGCCTTTGGGTGTCTCAAATACCTTGGAATGATTGTCCAAGACTTTTTGGAGATATGGAGAAATATATAGTTTCAATGTGGGAACCTCTAGCGAACATAATTGTGCAATTACGCTTCTTTGTTCTTTCTTTAGAAGCTTCGTCATTCCGTTAAAGCTTATTATGTTTCCCGATTTCCTGTGATACCTCTTAATTCAACTTCCTTTCCTTCCGAAGAAATTTCTTGAAAAGTTTTTGAAAATTAAAAGCTATTGTACTCAAGGATTGTAGCCATTGGACTCCTAGTACAACATCAGCACCACCCATTGGAATGGAAAATATTGGACTATTTAATACATATTCTCCCATGGATAGCTTGCTATTATGGCACTTTCTAGAGCAATTTATGGTTCCTCCATTTGCAACCATCACTTGAAACTTTGGTGTTGGATATAGGAAGAAATTTAATTCCTTGGCTATCTTAAAATCAATAAAATTATGGGTACTACTCGAATCAATCAACACTACTACCTTTTTCTTATTGATATGCCCTTGAGAGTTTGAGGAGTGGTAATTTCGTCCAATGCATTACAAGATATGGTTAGATTCATTTCTTCTTTCTCTGGGGTTGGTTCCTTGTGAGTATTCTTTTCTTTTCACGTTTCTTGATCCTTTTCTTCTTTATATTTCACTACTTCAACCTTCTTCTTCTTGATATGTCCTTGTATCTTGAGAGTTTGAGGAGTGGTAATTCCTGCCAATGTAATGCAAGATATGGTCGGATTAATTAGTTATTTCTCTAGGTTTGGTTCCCTTTGTATGTATTTTTCTTTTGAAGTTTCTTGATCCTTTTCTTCCTCCTCTTCACAATCTATGTAAAATAATTCCTTCTCAGCACACTTATGACCTTTAATGTATTTGCTATCACAATTGTAACAAAGCCCTTTTGTTCTTTTTTCTTCCAATTGTTGTGGTGTCAATATTGTAGGTTGTGGAAGGCTAGGGGAAACAACACTTCCATATTTATAGTTTTGAGGGGTAGACTTCCTTGTTGCCATAATTTTGTTTTCCACTTTTCTTGCCAACTTGTATGCCTTCTCCAATGAATCAGGTTCCCAAAGACGAACCTCATCTTGAATGTTATCCTTTAAAGTCCCTATGGAGACATCAATCTTCAACTTCTCTGGAATATCATTTTCCCTTATATTAAATTTTTGAAAGTCCCCAATTTTCTATACCATTGAATACTTTTGTTTGAGATTTATCAATTAGCTAAATAAGGTGTTCCTCTTTGTATCCTCATAATGTGATATCATTTCCTCTGTGAAAATTTACCACGTGACAAGTGGTTTACGAGAAAAAAGCCCTTTCTACCACAAAAATTGATTTGGTTCTAAATAATTAGATGCAATATGTACCTTTTGTAACAGTGGTACACCATGTAGATCAAAATATTTCTCCATATGTAGTATCCAATTTACCGGATCCTTGCCATCAAACTTCCTCATCTCGCTTTTTCTTGATTTTAGAACCTCTACCTTGAAACAATTGTAACTCTATAATTTCAGATCCTTAAGTTCTAAAATTTTGGCTTTTAATAGCCCTTCGAGTCCTTTTTCTACTTCCACAAGTCTGATCACAACTGGATTCCCGAAGAAAGATTTATTCCCAATCTCCCGCGATGACCTAATTATAGACTAGTTCAATAGAGTTAACTTCTACGAAGTTCCACGTGTCATTGTTTCAACCTTAGGTTCTAAAAGTTATACCAAAATAAATACAGCCCATCCTCTTTCTGTAACTTCTTACGAAATTTCAATCTGATGCTCAGATAGAAAGTTATGACAATTTTCCCAACGTCACATGTTTAGGATGTAATTCGAGAGTCTACAAAAACCCTAAATTCCTCAAATCATATATCCAAAAATATAGCGATACAAGTCTGAAATTTAGACCCGAGTTTCAGATTGATTTTGTCTCAAATGGGTTTTTTTTTTATCTTCTAAAACTTCGTAGCAATAAAGTTATAGCGACACTTCCATGATGACCTGTTTTAGATGAAATTTTGGAGCTTGCAAAAACCTTAACTTCCGTAGATCATATCTCTGAAAATATAGTGAGACAAGATCTGAAATTCGAAACCAAGGTTCCGAGAGATTTCGTCTCAAATCGGTTTTTTTTCACTTCTGAAACGTCGCAGAAAAACGTTATAGCGAAAATTCCACGAAGACATGTTTGGAGTAGCGAAACCTTAGAATCCAAAGCTCTGATACCAAATGTTAAGAAACCAGCTCACAAAAAGATATAAAAGATAGATCAACACCTTAGAAATAAGCCTCTTCGAGAGGGAAACCTCCTTTACATTACACAAATGAAAAATTCTTGTATGATACAAATGACAAAACCTCCTTTCTATATATAGGAGTCTATGGGGTCATAATATAATCAGAGCCGACATAACAATAATAATGTAAAGGCACAACAATAACAATAGTGGGCTTCTATGGGGCACAATAATAACAATATGGGGACTACATGGGTACAACCATTTCAGGGTTCAAAATTCTTCTAGATCTATGACTGGGTTTAGCAGACTCTCATACATCACTTGATCAGGTGATGAATGAAACTGTTAGAGTAGGTGGTGATGAATAAGCTCCACTTTGAGCATCATTTCCAGTTTGTCGGTTGTGTTTAAGTATTGAGTCAGTCAATAAACTCTTTCAAGGTTACTTGTCTTGTCTTAAGGTCAAAAGTCCTAGGTCTAGGGTTTAGGTCCAATTTGTCTTTGAGGTCATGTCTTTAAAAGTCAATAAATGCCCAACAGGCCAGAGGGATGACTATCAAAGTATTTCTTCAAAAGATTTCATCTTGTACATCTAATTTTTACCTTGGATTTAAAAACCATGTTTTTAAAGACAAGGTCATTTTCTCATTTTGTAAAAGGTTGTAAAAATTCATCAAAAGTCAGTATGCAACCCTGGTCCCCTTTGCCAAGATTCCTCAGAAGCTATCCCTGCAAAAATTTTCAAGAAAAAGCATCAGTTCAACCAATTTCAGGACAAAAGGAAACCATAAAATCAGCAGCATTTAAATTTTGAAAAAGTGTCAAGTTATAAACATTAGAAAGAGGGTTTGAGGGGAAATTAATTTAAATCAAGCCTATACAGCCCCTCTCTCCCTCCATTTGATCATCATTTGCCTCAAAGCAATAGTGAAAGGCGATTTGGAGAAAAAATCAGGCGAAATTGCAGACAGGACCTGCACGCGACCCGTCCATACCTGTGCGCGACCTGTTGGGTGGGCGCGACCCGTCAAGGGGGTCCCAACAATTGGAAAATAGCACGGGCGTGACCTGTTGGGCGTGCGCGACCCGTCCAGACCTGCACGCGACCCGTCGGGAACTCACCTACAGCAAATTTCTTATAAACTTCAAAACGACCCCAAATCTCCTCAAGTTTACAGGTAGGCCTTTAATCATTAATGTTTTTTTTGCTTGCTAAAGCAAAATGATCATGGAAAATGTGCATGAATGCCATCAAGTTGAAATGGAAATTCATGTGTATTTAGTTTAAAAATGTCAAATGCAGGGTTTTGTTTTGCTATTTTCAAGGTCATCCTTTTCACCCCCACTGTTTCCCCACATCCCTTTACCACCTCCCATATCATTTCTACCTAATCTCCCTACCAAAAAAACCAAAAGCCCTAAAACATCACCCCTATCCCTAAAATTCAATAACATAACCCCATGTTATGATTTCTTCCCTAAATTCCCTTTTTCATATGTTTTCCCTTTGTTCCCTCAAAAGGTCCCTTCCCTAACATCTCCCTTGTGTTATTTGTCCCCTTGAAGTAGCATTTCAACAGTTAAAACAGCAGGTCATTTGAGCAGAAGCAGCAGTACATTTTAGCCACTTTGCTCTTGAAACCATGTCAGAAACTGAAACCGACTATGAGCAAAGTGATGACCGTGAGTCAACACCAGAGGTTGAGGTATAAAGGAGGAGGGGTGGTAAGGGTGGTCACCATGTGAGAGAGGAGCCCACCTCTTTGACCTATTTGCAGGCTTGTCCAC
>APFE030660775.1:215070-272819 GCA_000404065.3 Pinus taeda | reverse complement strand
CACATATCAGAGAGGCCACAGGGCCTTATTTGCATCAGCTCGGCGAGTATTTTCTCCACATCAAGTGGAAGGGGTCTCACCTTCTTCATCAGCACCGCGAGTGTTATCTCCACATCAGGTGGAAGGGGCCTCATTTCCGATAGCAACACAGGTATCAAACAGGGGTAAGCATCCCATGATTGAGGAAGGATTGTCAGGTGATCTAGATATTGACATCATTGATGTTGACACCTGTTCTCCTAGCTCGGAGCTTAGGGATATCATCCGAGAGCAAAGGACTGAGAATGAGTCATTGTACAAGAAATTGCAGATGGAAAAATGGGTAATTAACTATTTAGAGCAGCACAATAAACAGTTTGAGGATGAGCAGGAGCTTTATGAGCAGCAGAGGATTCGTGAAGACCGGGAATTAGCCCGTAGGAGACCCGGTGATTTGACACCCATAGATCGAGAGTCCATGCTTCTCCGGGTCAATGCTCATTTGGAGAGGTTGCTGGCCAAGGCCACCAGAGATAAGGACCTGCTACGGAATATGAAGAACCACTATTGGGCCCGAATGCACGTATGCAAGGCGAGAATGAAGGTGCTCCAAGGACGGTTGGCCAAGGCACTAAAATGAAGAAAAAGGCCCGATCCCCTCCACATCTTTGTTGAGGCTTCCTTGAAGGAGAATGGTGCTAAATGACTCAAACCCAGCACAAATTTCAAAAAAAATTGAGCATTTTTGGTCACTTGTGAATTTTTGGTCAAAAAACAGGTTTTCTCCACCAACGAGTCGCGCACCGTGCGCGACCCTTTCGATGGGAAGGTCCATTTTAGGAAAAGTTTGCATTTTTGGATTTTTCAGGACAAAATACACTTGCTCAACAAGTACCAAGAAATTTCACCAAGTTTTGAGCCTCCAGAAGGTCAAAAAACAAGCAAAAAATGACTTTCTGCCACATTTTTGACACACAGGAAGCAGTCTTGGGAGATTGCAAGTTTGAAGGGGCAAATGATCACCAAATTTAGAAATTCCACTTGGGTTGGAAAGTAGACTTCCAGACCTTTCCAAAAAGCCCAAGTTTGCCTCATTTGGACACCGGAAAGTGCCTCAAAAACTGCTCCAAAGGCGCGCGACCCGTTCAGAATCAGGGCGCGACCCGTTGGGCAATTTTCACAGAAATGCACCTACAGCGTAGCAAAACGTAGTTTTGACTAGGTTTGACTTTTTGGAGTGGATTTTGATCCTCCTTGATGTAAATGATGTAATTTTATGATATTTTGACACTCATTTATCTCTTCTAGAAGATTTATTCATGAGATAGGCAAAAATTAAATGAATGAATTGGTTTCCTAGCTTATAGAGGCAAGTTGTTTTGACTGCCTAGATTTTAGTGCTCAGTTTGGAATTGGTTGAAACAGCTCCTAGGATAGTGAGCTCGACCCTTAGAGGCAAGGAAAGATGTTAGCTTGCCTATATTATGTACTTTCTTAGTCATTTTCATGGTTGGACTCTTGAGGGAGAAAGCTTCTATTGTATTACTCATTGTATCTCTGCATTTTGGCAAAGGAAGAAAGACCAGGGTTTTGCAGTCCTTTTTGGGATTCCTGTGGTTATATGTATTGATGGTGTGTTTCTCTTTGTACTTGTAAGTTTTTAATGTGAATCATCTTCTTACTTTTTCTTCTGCAAATTAGGCAAATGAAGTGTTAAGGTAGAATTCATGGTTTCTATGCTCTGCCTTTAAATTTGCTTAATATCAATGTTTTCAGCTGTTTAAGGAGAATTCAAGGTGCTTGCTTGCTCTCCTTAGCTTCTCACCAGTCATTCTCATCCATCCACATCTATCAAAGGCATCAATACAGTCTCCTACCTTGCCCCAAAGAACCCCCTGCGAAAACTGTGTTCAATCCCCGCACCCAAAATTGCCTTTCCCCAATTTTCCACCAAAACCCTAAAATCCTAAATCAAACCTTTTTATCAGTTTACTAGCCTAAAATCAGTGTTCTTTATTGGTTATCTCTTCCTATTGAAGATCTTTGCCGAGATAGACCGGAGAGAGCCCTCTCCTGCCCCGTAGGGATAGCTACGAGGCTAAGTAGCTTGATGTTGCCTTGAAGTTTACCTTTTTCAGCCTGAGGTGAAATTTCAAGCTCTAAAAAGATCAACGCCTTAGAAATAAGCCTCTTCGAGAGGGAAACCTCCTTTACATTACACAAATGAAAAATTCTTGTATGATACAAATGACAAAACCTCCTTTCTATATATAGGAGTCTATGGGGTCATAATATAATCAGAGCCGACATAAACAATAATAATGTAAAGGCACAACAATAACAATAGTGGGCTTCTATGGGGCACAATAATAACAATATGGGGACTACATGGGTACAACCATTTCAGGGTTCAAAATTCTTCTAGATCTATGACTGGGTTTAGCAAACTCTCATACAACACTATTTTTTTTAGTAACAACCTCTTTAGAATATTTATCGTCCTAAAGTGAAGATTTATTCTCTTTGTTAAATTGAAGTCATAAACAATTATGTCAACATCCTCCAATTTTAAGAGGTCTATGCAGCGACAATTTATATTTGTACCCTTTATTTTTCTCTTTCTACCAATTTTTTATCAACTACCATATTTGGCTTGTACACACCATTGAATGGGTGTGTATTTGTGGCATACCAATGTACTTCAACACTTGCAACATCTTCATTTTCTGTAATGACCTTTATAACCTTAGCAACCCAGAATGGATAGCCATTGGCATCTCCATCTGCTAGCACTGTGATCATGTAACCCTCCTTAATATCATGTACTAAACCTCTGTAAAGGTCTTCCATGGCTTCATGTTGTGCACAAGATCTTCTGGAACCAATATACATTTCTCTTTCCTCTACCTTGAAGAATTAATAATACCTTGAGATTGTTGTTGTTCAACCATGTTTCTTTCCTCATGTTCATTTGACACATTTTTGGTCCAAATAAATGGAGTTTTCAAATGTATATCTTCATTTGTTGTTCTTGAAATGATATCACTTTGATTGTTGAAATAGACTCCCACCAAAGTAAATCGGCAATATCAAAGTACTCATATGTATATCTAATACATTTTTTAATTTATTCTAGGCAATCAAAATAATTTATATCTCTATTATGCCTGGGTGCATTATGAACTTCATCAACTAATTGTAATAACAATATATTTGATGCAAATATTGGATGATTTGGAATGAACTTCAAAACTGCCAAACCTGATGATGACGCCCTGGGAAGATTTGAGAAAATAGAAGAACTATTCTTGTTAGAAACAATGGTGGAAGATTCTTTGGGAACACATTCACAATCTCTTCGTATAGAGATTCACAAAGAAACGATCCAATTGGTCGAAATGTACAATGAAGATTGTAATCTAGACAATATCACATTTATTAACAAATCTAATAGGTTTTTCTTTTGTGAAAAAGTAACTAAAGTAAAGGGGTAGTTCGTAGAGGCGGCCATACCTGAAAGCAACTCTCATGTAGTTGGCTAGAACTACAGTAGTTCATAGCGCGGGTAACATAGACTTAGGCTATTTCCACACGGCATAGATCAAGAAGATCTCTCAACCAAGGATATTGCCACATCTACGTAAGACTGGTACATCAGTAGTGTGTAGAGTTGACCAAGCACCAGCATCACCTGCTCTGCAGTAGTTGACTTCTTGCCCCATATTAGTGTTTTCCCATCAATTTTTTTGATACGAAATTGATGTTGGAAGCTAATGTCATTAATTTGTTCAATGAATTTATCCTCACCATGCAATCCCAGAATAAACCTTCGCATGTCAACAATTTCTTCCTACACATGAAAAATAGGCTCTGACATGTATGATTTCTTAATACATTCAATTAATGATGGAAATCTCCCAACCTCCTTCCTCCTCAATGTGATTGAAAAACGACTGAACTTCTGATCATTATGGTCATGAATGTGCCCAACAAGAAGGAAACCAAACTTTACCTTCTGAAAAATTCTCAATTCAACAAGCATGTTTAGATATCCAAAAACAATCTAAATTTTTTTTTCACGACAAGTGTTGTCCAATTGTAGATACAAAACTTCAGGAAGATTACCAGACCAATGAGAAATCACATCATGAATTATGGTTATTGTCAAATTTGCATCATTTTGAATATTTGGAGTTATGAAGTATACCCTTGGCAACATTTTCCCATTGAAGGCCATACAACCAACCAAATGATACTAAATAAAATTTTCCTCCTGTAAATTTTTGGGTATGAGAACAAAATGTGGTAGAAGTGTTTTCTTCTGGTCCATACCATTAATTATCAAACCCAAATAATTATTTGAGTTATCATAACACTTCTTTATATGCTTGTACAACTTTTTCCTTTCACTTGTTTGTTGTTTGCGGTGCTCTTGAAGTGCTTTGATAATGAAATCTACACAACATAAAACAAAGTCATTAATAAATATGTTTTCATAGTTGATGACTATACAATTTTAAAAATTAATGTTATGAATGATTACCTCTTTCTACCCCTTCACATTTATCCCTTTTTTATTTAAAAGAAGCACATTTACTACAAACCCCCATCCTTATCTTCTTAGGAATACAAACATTGTTGTATTCTTTCTTCCATATCTTCACAAAATATTGATATGTAATAAATCAACCATTTGCTTCAACACCTTCTGCATATTCTTTGTATAAGTTGTATATTTCTCGTCTTGAGAAATTATCTGGAGTGTGTATTTCCTCTCTATTTGGCATACACTCTCCATGCTTTGAAAAGAAGCATTTCATCCATGACATTGCAGTATTTGATAATGGCCCAAACTGTCATTTATGACATACTTCTGAATAAAATGTGGGATCCTTTTCAAAATTTTCTTGTATTCTTGATAGACCAAAATTACCCATTGATTGAAACATTTTGAAAGCTTTTCGACAGATAAATAAAGACCCAATATGATAATCACAACCTGACAATGTATATTGCATGCACCCCACTAAATATGAATTTTGCATGCGTTTATTCGTTTACAAATATCTCTTATTTTTCTCTATTGCAAACTTGAAATCCATATGTTTCAAGCAATCCTTTTGACAACATTCACTTGAAATCACCAATAGGACTTCTTCTCGTGATATATTCTGCTCTACCCCTTGTATAACTAGAACATCTTGGATTGATACAAAAAGGTCTGATCCTACTCCTCGATACAATATTAACTGGCAACATCTCCATCATTGAATCATCATCTGTATAAGCATTTTCATCATCATTAGGAGGAATATTATCCTCACTATGATCATCTGTACTTTTGAAATACTGACTTGGAGGATATTCTTCATCTTTCCCTTTGTTAGTGCTACCCTCACAGTCCTTAGAATTAGAACTAAATGGAAAATTTGACTCATTGTTTATTGGATATTCTTCATCATGTGTGTTGCCAGTGTTGCTCTCATAGTCCATAGAATTAGGACTACATGGAAAATGTGACTCTTTACTTACTGGAAATTCTTCATCCTTCTCTTCGTCACTGTTGCTCGCATAGTCATTAAGACTAGGATTAAGTACTTCATCCTGTCCTTCGTCACTACTATTCTCATAGTCCTTAGGATTAGGACTATGTTGAAAATGTGACTCTCTATTTACTGGAAATTCATCATCCTACCCTTCGTCACTACTCCTCTCATAGTCCTTAGCATTAGGACTAAGTGGAAAAAGTGACTAGATTTATTGGAAATTCTTCATCCTTACCTTCATCATTGTTGCTCTCATAGTCCTTAGGATTAGAACTAAGTGGAAAATGTGACTCTCGATTTATTGGAAATTCTTCATCTTGACCTTCATCACTACTGCTCTCATAGTCCATAGGATTAGGACCAAGTGGAAATTGTGATTCTCGATTTATTGGAAATTCTTCATCCTAGCCTTCATCACTATTGCTCTCATAGTCCATAGGATTAGGACAAAGTGGAAAATGTGACTCTCGATTTATTAGAAATTCTTCATCCTGGCCTTCATCATTGCTACTCTCATAATCCATAGGATTAGGACTAAGTGGAAACTGTGAATCTCGATTTATTGGAAATTATTCATCCTGGCCTTCATCACTGCTGCTCTCATAGTCCATAGGATTAAGACTAAGTGGAAACCGTGACTCTCTATTTATTTGAAATTCTTCAGCATGCTCTTCATCACTTCTGTTCTCATAGTCCATATGATTAGGACTAAGTGGAAAACGTGACATTTTATTTAATTGAAATTATTCATCATGTCCTTCACTAGTGCTGCTCTCATAGTCCTTAAGATTAGGACTAAGTGGAATATTTGACTCTCTATTCATAGTGAAAGAATTTTCGTTATATTCATCAATATCAATAGAGTTGTTACGCAACAAAGATGTTGCTGCTTCACAAAGTGAAACTTCACTATCAGAAGAATCCATGGCTTTCAAACAAAAGAGGTTGCATGATACAAATGCACTCTCTCCTAATGATAATATATAGCTTTAAAAATGAAAATTTCCCTCCAAAGTTTCCCTGCAAAAATTTTTGCCGAAAATTTTCCCTCCAAAAATTTTGTTTCATGTATTTCCCTCCAAAATTTTCTTCTACAAATTATTGAAAAATTTTAACTAAAATTTTCTCATGAAATTAATCTTTTAAACTAAATCTTTTACCTAAATTAATCTTTTACTTAAACTATATAGCCTTTACTAGACAATTGAATATTTTTATTATTATTATTATATCTCCTATCACACATTTAAAATAAATTACTATATCGTCATAACACGATTTATATGTTTAAGTTTTTCTATAAAAAAAATAATACCACATTCACCATGCATAAAATAATTCTGTAATTTACGCTATATCATAAATTTCATTTTCATTATTCCTCACATCACATCAAGACTTTTTGAGGTTTTGTTAAAAGACATGAAGCGATTTTGTGGAGCAGCTACATTATTATCAACAACACATTCAACAGGAGATTATCGCATTTGAAAGGTTAGTTTCCCTTGTGCAGGTCTTAAACTCCCATAGGTTTACTAGTAGCTATGTGTAAGTTGGGTTGTTATGTTCGCGCAAAATACCAGACAAAAAACACATTACAGTAAAAAAAATTAACTTTTTATTAATTTATATTCTTTTTAAAAATTAAAAAATGACATGAGCCAAGCTTACCTCGAAGCCCCCTAGTAGGGAGAAGGCCAATATGTCATCTTACCTAACATCCAACTTTTCATGGGGGTCGATGTGCATGTTTCTGGTTTTTCATTTTTAGATTTTGTTTCGTTTTGTTTGTCTACTTAAGCTATTGGTTTGTTTGTAATTTATTGATTTATATATATGTGTATATTTTTTGTAGGAAAATGGCATCAAGGAAGATTTATGTGAATCGTTTTGGACCAAAGATTACTAAAACTAGAGCTGGATTCTCAAAAAATATTGTTGAACGAACCAAACCTGAGGTAATAACTACAATTCTATCAAGTGCATCAAAGGATAAGAAGTTAATTTCTTACTAGAAGAAATCACAAAAAGTGAAGCATACAGAACATATATGGTTTGTGAAAGATAGAGAAGGCGAACAACATCTGCATATATATCTATATGTTGATATCCCTAACAATAGTGGAAGTTATGAGTTGTTGGAAAAATTATTAGACATGTGTTTGATACTAGATACTGAAGTAGTTTATGTACTTACAAACCCACCCAAGTCAGATGACAAGATTAGATATTAATTTTCATTGTCAATGTGTGACACGACAGATGAATCTACAAAGATGTGTAAACAAATCATAAATGAAATTGCACAAGATATCGTAAGTATGTTATTTATATTTATGTGTTTTGTGTTATTGTAATTGTATCATTATATATTTTATAACTTAGTTTTTATTGACATATGATATCTTGTTTGACATAATTTTATTGAAAATCTTTCAATTATGTTGGGAGACATTTATTTTATAGAGCAAGATATTATGAATGTTGTCAGCAGTTTCTACTCAGGGTCAGAAGAAGATATGGCAAACAGGCAAAAAGAAGTAATTTATGATGCTACAAAACTGCATCCAAGGGATCATCAAAGAATGCCTATAGTGGATAAATCTAGCAAAGCTAAACATGTTACTTTTGAAGAGGAGGAAGTTGAAACTAAAGTTGAAGAATATGTTTCCATTACTAAGGGTGATATTAAAACTAGTGTTAGAAAGGAGAAGAGCCATAAAATACCAAAAGTAAAAATGCCCAAGAATGTCTATGTTCTAGTTGATGATGAGGATGTTACTTATCTAGAAAAAAAAAAAAAAAAAAAAAAAAAAAGAGGAGGAAGAAAATAAAAGTTGATCATTCTCAAAAAGTGAAGGCCAATAGTGAAGATCCTAGTGAAAATTCAAAAGAAAGAAGAGAAATCATTATTCTAGGAGTTGATTTAGAGGATGGCATTATTAAAACAAAATAAAATTCTATTTGACATCATTTGACAAAGACAAACTTAACTGAGGGTGGTCGTACATTTCGGCTTAATGTCAGACAAATCTATGAGCCAAGTGAAGGACAATTTAAATATTAAATTATAAATCCACATCACCTGCATGTTCACAACTTGAAGGTATTGATGAGGTACGATCCATATGCTCATGTGTTTGACTATGCGCTTCTTGTTGGTTCAATTCAAGTTCCCGACAAAGAAGCATTTGATAAGTCAAAATGCTTTGAATATAATTATTATGTGCTTTGGGGGAACCATTATATAGAATCTCAAAGGAAATTGATAAAGGAATGTCCCAATAACCCACGTTTTGAAACAATGAAATGTATCATTTATGATGGTTTATCAAATACAGAAGCAAAGTTAATGGCATGGGATCATAAGGCAGATAATAAGCATATGATTTCTATGACTTTCATCCAAAAGGTTAGATTTATTCATAATGAATTTGAAGAAAAATGTGGTGGGGATAAGACAAAAGTTAATCTAGAATTTCAGAAGGAATGTTGTATGGAAATAGTTTATCAAATTGAAGAAAAAATCAATTCAAAAGGTGGAAAAGTACATTATGATATATTCAAAGGTATTGATAACATTTTCTAGTTGGCATTTAGAACTTGAGAGATATGGGAATTGATTAATGATATTTTTAGCATATGGGAGAACATTGACATTAAAAACCAGAAGGTCAAAAAGTCTAAACTATTGATAGGTAGCAGCAATAAATTAGGTCCTGAGATGAAGCAGCTTCCAAAAGATATGACTATCACACCTTGGAGAGAATTGCAAGGAGTGAAAGATGAAAAACTTGTCAAAACAATATTATCTCGTGTGAAGTCAATGGAATTATCATTTGACGAAATGTGTGATGAATTTCAAAAGTAAGATTGTTGAATTATTTTTACTTATTTCTAGATTATAAATTTCTTTTAAATATAACATATTGTTGTTGGTAGTATTTGTTAATAATACATATCATTATATTAACTTTTTTTACTTTATCTATTCAATCACAAGGTTTACATGAAAATACAAGAATAAAGGGTTAAATGGTTGAATGAAGATAGTGGGATGATGTTGTGCACAACCACCCAGATTCAAGTTCTACATCATCACTAAAATATTTTTATCTTGCATTTAAGAATGTATGTTGATTTGTACATTCATTTTTATTCGTATGTATACTATTTTTATTTTATAACTTATACATATATCTGTTTATTTTATTAAATATGAAGAAGGATGCAAATGGAGCACCAAATAGTTTCAGAAACTTTATTGAAAATTTTAAAATCTAAATACTGAGAAAGCAGTGTCTTAGTAAAGTTGAACTTGATGCAACTCTTACTCATTTCATTTGGAATGGACTTGACACTATTCAATATCAAATAATACAAGGCGATTGTGAATACATTGCTAAACTCATACCTAAAATCAATTATTCCCTACTTATTGTAGATATTCCCCATGGTTTCAATATCCCAAACATTGACTATGATAGTGACCATTATGCTTATCAAACTCTTAGTAAAGTGGTTGCGGGATTTGTAGAAGTCACATCATCACCATTATGGAGATTTGTGATATTTCATTCAGACACACAATTGGCAATGTTATTAACTAGATTCAAGGGGAAAGCAAACTCAAGGATGCAACTTACATGGTAAGACGTTGAAATTTTATGTTTGTTTAATGTTAAAAAACTCATTTATGTACAGGTTGATTGAACTTTTACTATTTCATGTTACAGGCAAAATTCAAATCTTATTAACCGTGAAAATCAACCGATTATAGGTGATTATGAGTTCATCCATGTTATAAGTTGGACAAAAGATGATAGTTATAAGTCTATGCTTCTTAATCGAGTAAATGGAAAGAGGCATAGCCAAGTACTAGTTTATGATGTTGTTGTAAAAAAACTGCCAAGTACCGGTTTATGATGTTGTTGTAAAAAGACTAACATATGAAGATAAAAAAGTAAAAGGGGAGATAATTAACATTTATCAAAAACCAAAGTCATTGATTAACTATCTTATAAACTAATGTTCAAATGAAGGATATTGGGTTCTCGATTTATTCTCAGGCTTAGGTAAGTTTTATTATATAAAATTGAATTTCAATATCTTCTTTCTCAATTTATATGTGATTATACTAATTTAATTCATTATTTTTTTTGTGCTTGATAATTAGGTACAACACTAGCATGTTGCCTACAAAAAGGAAGAAATTGCATTGCCATTGGAAAACACCCAATACAATGCAAATTTATTCAACAAAAATTAATGCTCTTCAATTTCTTCCAGATGCAATGCAAGAAATTGGGTTTAGAAAAGGGGCTTTTAATGAATCACGTGTGGTAAAAAAGGCAAAAGAACCTCAACCACCATTAAATAGAATGATTGGAAAGACATACATTGAGAGATTCGAAGATATCAAAGATCTATCAGAAGAGGAAAATGAGCAAAATGAAGCAGAAAATATTGTGGAAGAAGACAATGATGAAATTCTAAAAGATGAAGAGTTAGATTACATGATATTATTGATTAAATTTAAGTTATGCTTGGAAATCAAGTTCATATTTTGTAACTATTAATTAGTTATATTTGTAATGTTTTGACTTTGACATTTTATGAAAGGAATACATATTCAGTTAATGTTGTTATATTTTCAATATTTGTATTATGTGATTTTTCGCTTTAATTATTATGTGAAACATTATTTTTTGAAAAAAAATGTGATTATTATTATTTTTTGACATGAAATTCATAAAAAACTATTGTTTAACTATTTTTTGTTAATTTTTTCTTGTAAATATTGTGATTTTGACATGTCATTTCTAGCAAAAAATTATCAATATGTGTAATTTTTTTGTTATATTTATGTTCAAAATATTTATTTTTATGTCAATTGTTAAAAAATATTGTTCTTTTCAAAGACAATTATTTGTTGTGCATTGAAAAATTAATTAACGATATATAAATATGTAGAATATTGAAACTTTAAAATATCGACATTTTTCTTTAACCATGCAAAAAAATAAACATCTGACTGCAACAACAACAAAAAAATTAAAAGAAAAACAAAAAAATATGAAAAAAAGACTACTTAAAAATTGTTAAATTTAGAAAATAATTATTCACATTTAATACATTAGAAAATTTAAAGTAAAAATAAGTCTTCTAAAAAAAAGCCCTGACGCAACATCAACACTTTTTAAAGTAAGCCTGCAAATAACTAACATTCTAAAAAATAATGTACATAAAAAATGAAAGTGTCAAAAACTATATATATATAGTGAATCAATACTTTTCGAAATCGGTTTATTTTTTTGCCACCTCAAAGAAAAGATAATCGTATGAGTTCTTGCATCAAAGTTTACGTTATTATTCTCTATGCAATGACAAGAACTAAAATTGCATATCTAATCTAGAGAATAATGAAATGAATTACCGCATTCTCGATTAATTCAATGTGCAATTGGATGGATAACATTTGCAATTAGACTTCTTCAAAATTACAATTATGGCCTCCTTGCATCTTTCTTATCTAGTATCATTGCTTATTTATTAGAAAAAGAGTTTTTCTCAATATTGATAATGATCTATCAATACATGAAGAAAATTATGTTATGACAGAAAATTTGGAACCTATTAAATGTTGTATCCAGGATGAATAAAGAACATATGGCGAAGATTCTATAAGTATAATATATGAATAATTTAAAGTTCATGTTTTATATTATTTGTTTATTCAACAATGTTGATAACAATTTATTTCTATTCAATATGAAGGTTTTCTCTTATTTAAAAGATTGTTGAAATGAACTACTCAAATCCACATGATTTTATTGGGAAGATGTAACTCACTTTAGATCTTAGGTTCCACATGTTCTTTGAGTAACTTTAATTAGGGTTCTAATAAAGATAGCATTAATGGTTAGCCTTAAGTCCTATTGTGTTTAGTGCATGATAGTGATAAACAACGAGAACTTTGACAACAAAATTCACTCTATGTTAGGCATAAAATACGTAAGCAAATAAGTCTTCCAATTAATAGAAAATGTTCTTTTTTAGGTCTGGTCAAAGTAACCATGCATAAAAACTCTCAACCTATGGAACACCCTACTACAAAATGTGCAAAATGTGCCTTCGATTCCCCTTTTTGAGTGGATCACTCATTTACTTTAACTTGGAAACATATGTAAATCATAACCAAAATTCTTCTCAACAAAGTGCTCCTTGGTATGTGGTGGCCTTTCCTTTATACCATTTTTGGCAACTTTGGCATTCTCCTCAATTATGTAGATTTCCAAAAGTTCCATGTAATATGCCACATAGTATACTAAAATAGTGTGTTGCTAGTATAATGGTAGCAATTTGTCAAGGTAACTCTAAAAGCTCACAAATTCAACAAAGTTAACATGAACAATGAATGGAGGATGATTGCCAAATTTTTCATTATTTCTTATTGCTGCAATAACTTAATTTTTTATTGTCTTTATTGATTTATTGAATTATTGGCTCCATAATAGAATGGCCACTCCCATGAAGCCTTAAAAATTTTCAATAAAATGTAAGTCAAAAAATAAAACTCAACTTAATTATCATCTTATGCCCATGTTTAAATTTAGAATCATATATATATAATTTCTAATTGCTACAATAATTTATTTTTTTTATTTTTTATTTTTAATTTTTTTTTGTATATTACCATGTTTAAGGTTAGAATCTATTTTACGTATATATAAATATAACAACAATGTAATAAATATTATATAAATTAAAATATATACATATAATAATATAATATATGAAGGAAATAAATGCAATAAGCCTCACTTTTACGCAAATTCCATTTAGCATATCAAGGAGCACATCAAGGGGAAACACTTTCTCTAGTTGTAGAGTTGGGATGTGGCATCTGAAATGCACTGTAGTGCACATTTTTCCGATAGAAGTTTCTTATTCTATACCATCACCATCCCCACTAGAAAACCACCTACAAATTTCAGTGCTCATATTTTAACAGGAAAGTCCCAAACCGCTTTTTTTTTAATTACAATCCAAAATCATCAAACTAAAAAAATCTTCAAAATTGATACCTATATTTCTTTCCATATGATTTACTGTTTCCTGACCTGTAACACTTGTGTATTATGACAATTTTATATTTTTTTAGTGAAAGCATGAAAGATATGTTGATCGTTATTTAAAAAACAAGTTCGCGTTGCATACGACATACCTGCCCAATAAAAGCTTGTATATTAAAAAAATAAAAAAAATGTGTTGCATAATGGATCTAAATTAAGAACAAAAGCATTCACGATAAGTTTTCATTTTTTTGTATAGTATTTAAATGAGTAAATGCAAACACATTGTTATAGCAATTTTCATTATAAATATATAGAGTGAAAAGCCACAGTGTCTATCACAACATTTTCAATGAAGCACATCCATTGCTAATTGGTCGAGGTATAATCAATCACATTTTTAATAAAGTACATCCATTACCAATTGATCAAGGTATAATCAATTTGGATGTGATGCTGAGAAATGCAATCTCTAAGATGCCCTAATGTTGTGAAAGTTCAGTTCAAATGTTTAGGAAGGTCACTCTTTATAGGTTTGATTTTTGTACGTTACACTATAGTTTTCTGCAAAAGATAATTGCAATCCCATCTCCTTCTCAAATTGTGTCACACATATTTATTTGAATATTAGTATGAACGTATAAATCTGGAAATATGCAAATCCTTGTCACTATGCATTTTATAAGTTTGCTAATTTATGGGGTGGACTGATGGGGAATAGATGACCTTTTGGGCACTCTCCCACCATCCCGTTTTGGGGATAGATCACTTCAAAGTTATATTTAATAGAGATACTCAATCTAACTCCACGAATTGTCATTGGGAGAGGTTGTCACTGCTGGATCTACTGCTGAATTGAGTGAGTCACCACCAGAATTAACAGAATGAACTAGAAGGTTGTTGTGTAAATTTGATCAAGTTATTTATAACCTTCTTAGAACCTCTTCATATAACATGTATGCCTTATAATATTATAATAAATTATAATATTATGTAATGTAAAAACTATGTTGCCCACATGCTCACACAAGACATTAAGAACGGAATGCACACATGGAAAAACACACCACCGCATCGGCCCGTCTGCTAACCACTTGTCCACACTAACATGCTATCTCCATACATGTTCACCAAGCTCACTGACATCCGGTCCTTCTCCTTGTTCCTTATACTCAAGCTAGATGTTTCTAATAACTACACTGATGGGTTCTAGAAGGTCTGTCATCTTAGATAGAATCCATTATGTCTGGTGCCCTACCTTATTTCCTGTCATTCTCATTTAGGGCCCAAGAAATGGAGCACACTACCAGAGTTGATGAATTTTTGTTTACTTAGGTTTATGGAATAACGCATTCAGCATTTCCTTGCAGTTGATGATGATCATCATGCCACTATCAGCATTGCAGCAAATGATATTTGCCTTGCCACTTTCAGCATTGTTGATCGATTATTAAATCCTAGAGGCATTTAGTTTTTTTCTAATGGCCTTTGTCGAGACATTGGGAAGTGTCTAGGTAAAATCAACCCAGTCGAAAAGGTGAAAATGATTTTCCTGAATCATAGTTAAGATGAAACTTAATGGATTATACCTTGTTATTCTTTAATTAAGTCAAGTAAATTATATAATATTAGTTAAATTATATAATGTTAGATATTTGACAAATGATTTTCCTTCTTAAAGGAGTTCCATGAGTGTCTTCCACAACTACTAAAGCATGGAGTTATTTACTCTTTTTTCAATCACCTATATAATGTTAGTTAAATGATATAATGTTAGATATTTGATAATTATCTATATACACCACAATATGGTGTATACCTTCGCAACACGAGGGTTATTACACCATGGTGTAGAACATCACAACATAAGGGTTTCGTTTAGTGGCTCTATTTATATTTCTAATAAAAAGAGATTCATAGAAAATAAAAATGACAAGGGAGGAAATATATTATTGCATCATTTGAGAATACACTCCTTGGAGCCCAAAATTAAGATTGTCAAAATTAGCCTGATCCAACATATCAACCAAGAAAAGTTATCCTATGCATCTATCCAAACTCGACCACCAATTTTTAACTACCAATATATGTTCCAAGCTATACTCCTTTATAGTGTCGAACTCTAGCTTCCATGATCTCATCCTGAATCCACTTTGTAACATCTTGTGGCACTGAGGACATGAAAAATGAAGCGGCAGTTTGACCAGAGGTGAAACTTTCCATTTCTTGATTGCTATTTAAAAGAAAATTGGAAAAACTTGAACAAAATTTTATTTATACCACTTGGCTGAATATGGTGGGCGCCCGGTTCGCTTAAGGTTCAGCCTAGGGTTGTGGTTAGCCGCCTTTTTCTCTCTCCCCCTGCTTTTGGCACTATAAATTCACATCAACCAGTCAGACATCTCCATCGCTACTCCCTATGGTTCTCTAATTTGTAGCCACTCCCCTTTTGTCATTTTCCCTATAGGGAACAACACTTTTTGGCATACATTTTCTTTCTTATTCCCTATAGGGAAAAACACTTTTTCGTGTATTTTCCTTTTCTCTTACCTACAAGGAACAACACTTTTTCAAGTGTTTTTGTTCTTCCCTAAAGGGAACAATAGTTTTTCGACTGTTTTTGCTGTTCCTTCAAGGGAACATCACATTGGGAGTATTTTCGAGAACAACCCTTCCTTCCTCTTGTGGGATTATTCCTTGTTCATCTCAACCACATTTTACTGATTCCCTTCATGGAATGAAGTACACTACTTTTATGAGGATGAGAGTTATGGATTCTATTGAAGCGAGTTAATATCATTCACGTTATGATCTTTAACAGGACAGCTCCTTGATGATAGATTCTTTTCAAAAGGGACACAATTATTTATATACTACTTTACTGCATTATTTTCTATTGTACATGATACTGATTGATCATCTTAATACTATGTTGGTTCCACCCTGCCTGGTTATAATCTTCTCTATCTATAATAAATGAGTTTATGGGCATATTTTTTTTCTATTGACAGTTCAACTTCTTCCACCATCCCTACCCTTAAAAGAGTACTGAGCCTCCCTCTACTTATCATAAAAATGTGTAATAACAGCAGAATGTTTCCTACAGATAGAGGATGGGGTGTCTCATTAAAAGCCAGCCTACCATGTTCATAAGGATGTAGCAAAGTGACATTCCAACTATGGCCACCACACTAGGGTTATGATCCATTAGACAGCCAAAATATCCTTGGAACAAGAGGTCTCATTACAAACCTGCCTGATCACTTTTGCTACATCCCAGTGAATGGAAGTGTTGTTATCTGTTTACCACACCAGCACACTAATCTCTTATGTAGAGCAACACTGGAACTCTCCATTTATAAATTGAGGATCTTGGCTCATACGGGTTAAAAAGCAACCTTGCCGAGGCTATTAACACCTGCTGGCAGCAGAGGCTTTGCTTATCATATTGAAGTTATACCTTATTGTCAATTATTACTATAATACCCTTTTCTTATTCTCTCTTTTTATTAGAGAAGTTATTTCCTTAATTTTTCCCTGTTTTGAACTTTTACGCATGAGAAATTGTTTTTTGATCAATCACATCATTTTCAGCTAGAATACTGTCAGCAAAGCATCTTTTTGGCATATTGTTGTCATTTTTCTTTTTCACATAACTTATCATCAATCCAAAGCATCCTATCTCTTATTAATAACTATGTTTACACACTCTTCTCTCATTATAACCATAGCTCTCATTGTCTTATCATTGATATGTGTACTTTGCTTCATTTACTGTCATATTCTTCATTCCTTGCCTTACCATCAGCACAACACCTTTCATATGCTTTATGGTCATGGAATCCATTTTTCAATTGAAGGAGGGAATGTATGCATTATGAGATAACATGTGATATAATTACTGAACTCTACCATAACTTGATGATTTGACAAAATATTAGTATTGGATTTATACAAAAAAAATTCTGATCGAAATTCTTGCATGCATCTTATCTGTTACTATTCAAAACTAACACAGTGGATTCAAGAAAATTGCATGTTGAATAGTGAATTGTTTACAGGAGAGAAAAAAGTATGGGCAGAATTATATTCGCAGCATGACCACACTATGGGAACTAATAGAAGAGGCTCAAGAAACTCGCAAACGTGAACAATTT
The DNA here is from genome assembly GCA_000404065.3 of Pinus taeda. NCBI lineage: Eukaryota > Viridiplantae > Streptophyta > Pinopsida > Pinales > Pinaceae > Pinus > Pinus taeda. The sequence goes on along the minus strand of APFE030660775.1, from coordinate 255,062 downwards.
CTTAGACATGATGTGCTTGCCTGGATTCCACCTTTTACATCACTTTCAACATCAACTCAGCCTACATCAGCTTCAACAAATTCCAATTCATACATGTCATTCCACATTCTTTTCGAAGGTAAAACTTGAGGTAAAATAGCATAATTTTCTGATTTATTACAAATTTAGGAGAATTTCATGAAAATCCATTGATCATTATTTATCATCATTCATTCCACATCTTTACCACTTCCCATTTTTCAAAGACAGATTCTTTTAGTTTGGGGGAGTGTTCCTTTCATTTATTTATTTATTATGACCATGCCATTCATATTCTTTATCATCCATTGATCTTCTTATTTATTCTCAACACCTTCCTTATTCCATGTTGTTTTACACCAAGCATAGACTTCAACAGATTGTAGCAACCACCTCAATTTGTTTTCTAGCATTGCATGAGGGCATGCTAATTCTCCAGTTTGGGGGAGGAATTGCTACACATGATGGATGTTTTCTACTTTCTTTCTTATTTAAGGCATACAATTTCATTTTTATACAGTGCAGAAATTCATTTGCATATATCTTTAAAACTATGAACTGAATTCTTGTGATTTTTGGGTAACAAAGAGGTACCATTAAAATGCACAAACCCAGAAAATTTCAAGTTAAATTAGTTCACCAAATTTTGGAAATCATGCACTATCACCTATAGCCATTTTGTTTATATCTCATGATCCGTGCATCAAAACGATCTGATTTTTGGATCATAAAAACATTAATATAGTAGAAATCTACTCACAAAATTTCAGCAAAATATGGTTTGTAGCTTTTGAGAAAAGGGTTAATGAGGTTTGTTGTTACCTATATCATATTTTGTTGCAACTTCATATACATATAGTCGAACATCAATGTAAAAATTTCTATGCCTTCATCAACAATGCTAAAATTGAATATTCATTATTTGAGGAAGAATTCATTTGTTCCATCCATTTCATGAGTTGGGATGAACAATTTTTGTATTATTACTTGGTTAATACAGAGTCTTTGGGTTGCATGAGGACATGCAATATATTCAGTTTGGTGGTATGTTGGGTTGCTAGTTTGTCATTATTATCATCACTCCTTAACGCAAATTTCATCCATTTCTACCATTCTTTATCACGCCATTTATCATGATTTATCGTATAATTCCATTTTATAATTATTTATGCTCTTATGGATAAATATTATTTCTTCTCCTTTATTTTTAATAAATGGATGATTATTATGGATGATTTTACCAATGATGGTTTATTAATAAGTTTGTTGTAACATCACTAACCATTTTAGCCTCCAAGATATTTTCTAGATTGTAGATTTGATCTCTAGCTCATCATTAAATATTCCAACTCAGAAATTCGCTGGAATAAGAAGTGACAGTTTTGCATTGGATGTTTCAGGCAAATGGAGAAGAATCTGGAAAATCCGAAACATGCGTTTTGTTTAGAATGGACCGAATTAGTTTTGGAATGAGCAATTTTCCCAAATTCAGTCTATATTAAGAGAAATGGAAGTTTCTTTAAAGGTTTTTCTCAATTTTTTTGTTGTGGCTAGTTTCCATATTATCTCAGTTGCAATACCAAATTCTACTTGTTCTTGTTAAATGCTGATGAAAAGATATTCAGATATGATATTGCTGATCAATTTGTTGTGACCAATCCAATTTTGTTATGGCAATAATTTTGTAATCATATATGTTTTAACTTCTCTCTGCTCTCTGTGTATTTAAATGAGAACAAAGATCAAAGAGAGATGGAGATATTTAGAGATAGGATAGGGTAGGATAGGAGGAGGCGGATAATGGAGAGATTTAGCTTTTTTCTTGGGACCTCAATTGTAACTTCAATATATAGAATGTGATTCTGAAGGAGACCGTATTGTAATGAGGATTGAAATCAATGGCTAATACATAATTTACATTGTGGTTCATTCATATTCTCTGAGGTAGCTTAGCAATGTTAGCTGGCAGCTAAGGGCTCGACCTCTAGTGGATTGAACTGCTTCCTTGTGTTATATATTTTGTATTCTTGCAAGTTTGATTGGTTTGATAATTTTCCTACTTTCTGTGAGTTTATCTTATTCGCTATTTACCGCATTCCTCTATTGAAGTAGTACATTTTATTTACATGTTTTACAACACTATCATTTGATTCGATTTACGCTTATTCTAGATTAAATTATCAAGACAGTGATTCATATTAATTTAATCAGCTATAAGAGTTTGGTTATCACTATTGAACTCTCAAATTAATATCATTTCCATTTGGATTGCTTCATGTAGATTGAGTATGATTTAGATTGAATTAGCTAAGAAGAGATGAGTTATTGCTATTGTACTCTCAGCTAATGCTATTGTTAATTGAATTTCTTGTGTGAGAATTGATTACAATTTCAGTAAAGGATTGAGTCTTGAAGCTTAGATGTATTATTTCCTTCAAAAGTTATAGCTTGAGATTTATGATTTCATCTGGTTACTCTTGTATCAAGTTTTATAGCTCAACTTAAAAATAATTACTCTCTGAATTTATAGCTTGCACATATTTTGTACACTCTTGAAACAAAAAGACTTACCCAGGTTGATATTAATGTGAGGTGATTAGGAGTTTTAAAAGACATCGTTTAGCACCCAACACTTGTGTTACGATTCAAGTGATGAGATGAATATTGCAATAGATGTTGGTCCAAAGATGAGAATAGCGTAGAAGACCACATGGCTCCAAGAACTTGGGGAGATCAATGAAATAATTCAAGTAAAGAATGTTGAATTCGGGAAACTTCTACAAGAAGTAGAAGAGGAGAAACAGAAATCACAACTTCAATTACAACCCACATAAGAGGCCTTGGAAAATTTGAAGTGCAATGCAAGCCTAGAGAAGCCATGTCACCTGCTTCATAATCAACAACTGAGGTAAACAGTGTTGGTAGTTCTTCAGTTTCATTTTCACATGATGACAATAATTTGGGTGATTTTGAAAGAAACAGTACATGCATTGGTTTTAGATTAATGAAGAAGATGGGATATGAAGGAAAGGGCCTACAAGCTAATGGCTAAGGCATTCTAAATCCCATCTAAGTGGTGCAATTACCATGACATGTAGTATTAGGCTATGTCAGAAGGGAAGATATAAGAAAGTCTTCAAGCGATAAGTTTGAGACGGTGAAAGATGATGAGATTGAATCACAACCTTCCAGTGATCATGATCATGGGTCATATCCAGAGGGAGGTGAACATTTCAAAGTAAGAGATAAGTCAATATCTCATCACCATGATTGCACCAAAGACAACCAAGCAAGGTATAAAAGGCTTGATATTTTAATGTTCCTTTTGATTACAAGAAAATTGATAATGATTGGAAAAATTTATGGCATTGAAAACCATGTGCTTATTATGGATTGAATAACCATGTTGTTGCCAAGTGTTGTAAAAGAATGGTAGCAAGGAAGAGGAGAAGACATGAAGATCCTTCTCCACATCAGGATAGGAAGAAGGTCAGGAAATTCTGGAGGAAGAAGATTTTTTGCATCCATTGCAATAAGAGTGAACATCAAAGAGCCACATGTTGGGATCTCCGTCTAGATCAGTAACCGAAGGAGGACCAAAAAGAAGCTGTGAAGGAGCTGGTCAATGAAGTTGATCAATAAGAGAATAGGCTACATGAATAAGAACCATTAACTTGGATGGGTAATAAATGGGAATTTATAAGTAGTTTAGCATGGCCACATTGTGTAAATCACATGTTGTGAGATATTTATAAAACTAATGAAGTGTTTGCCACCACTTATTAAAACGATATAGTGATATTTTTGGCCCTTTTAGTTGATAGCTTGGGAAATGGTTTCTAATGTAAAATTGACCAATCAGTGTGTTATAAACTCTTGGCAATTGTGGGGTTTGCTTGGGTCATGTTTGGTCTTGTAAAAGAATATGTATGTTGCAAGTTGTATTACAAGTCTGCATAGAATACATTTATTGGTTCATCATTTATGGCTCTAAAGTACGAAGGTGGAGGAGAAGGAAGTGTGGTCTGTTAGGGAAATTGTTGTGTAGATGAGGGAGTATAGTAGATTTCATATTGCATTTATGGTTTTGGTGGACCAAAAGCTCCTCAATGGGGAGGAATGATCCAGGTGGTTCTGGAAAGGCTAAAAGAATGAAGTCTTTGGATTTCGTTAAAGCTAGGACCATAAAAAAGAGCTTGTCATCCTAATTCCAATGGTGTAGCTGACACTCAAATCCAACTTCGTATGTGCAATATATTTGCAATAAAAATTCAAGTCAAAAGAAGTAGTACTTTTGTCATGAACTAAATTTGGAAGGCTCACTAAATCTAGTGGACTGGCTAAATATGGTGAAACCACCAAAGTTGGAGGCAATTAACTGAGTCACATTTTAACACTTCATGGTGGATAGAAAAGATGGAATTCTTTCCTAACTAATTTTTCCAATAGCCCCTAAAAATCCAGTAACAATTTTTTACCATGCTTATTTAAAAATAATAAAAAATAGTAAAAAATATGAGAGTGGTGGGAAGCCACCCCCACCAACCCTCCTTCCATTGGTAGAGCCACCACACAATAGTCATGGCCACATATCAATAAACATGGGTCGACAGGGATTGAACCCACCCGACTATGTGCCAACCTGCCCAATGAGTGGACCCATATTTGAACTACTACTGTCAAAACATCACAAGCCCCAAAAACAACCGTCAACCCAAAATTAAACTCCAAACATAATAAACCAATGCCACAGGAGGAGTCAACCAAGAGAACTATGCATGTCCAATGATCTACTAGCCATGGGCCAATCAACATGCCCTGATGTGGGGCTTTGTTTTATTTGCCCATTAGAATTTATTTGAACTGAGTTTCATTCACCCAAACCTAGCAGAGCGGAGGAGGAGCCACACATTGGAACCATGTCTAGGAAGGGAATGATTTTTGAGAGAATATGTTCTAGGGGAATATTCCCTAGAATATTCTAAAGAATATTCTCTATAAGGAATCTAAAAGATTCCTTGGGGATGAATTTTGACAGTGTCAAAAATATGCCAAGTTTATCCTCATCTGAATTGGTTTTTCACTAGGAACCTGATTGTGAAGTCCAATTCTTTATCTAAGCAATCGATTTTTCACCCATCTTCAGAAGAAAATCCTGTGAGGAATCTGAAATATTCTTGAGGAGACCAAAAGTGACTGTGATAGGAAGGGGTCATGTTTATACTCAAGCTTCATGATTTTTCACAAGGAACATGATGGCACAGACCATTTCTTCATCTCAGTAGCCAATTTTCAAGAAATCCCCATAATTGGATGTATAATGTGTATTTTTTCCATGTATTCATTTGATTTTTGTTAAGATGTGAGTGATGATGATGGGTATTCCTTAGATATGGTCAACGGATTCAACAGGGGTCCATTTATGCCACGTTGTGTGAGAGGATCATTTTGTGCTACTTTATGTGAGATATTATTCCTTTGTCATGTTGAAGGAGAACATCTTGTGAGCAAGAGTTCTTTTAGAAAAACATCTCCTAGGAGAGACAAATCACTCTAGGTAAGGGGTTTCATCATTTTATTGGCATATATTGCATTATGTACTCATCTTGCAGAGACTAATGAAGCCACCTCCCCACTCTTGACCTAGGGCCCAAAGACATAGTCCACACTAGACGAACTTTGTTAACATATCGTGTGTTTATAATTGCTTCTTATTTGTTTTGTGTTTCATGTTGATGGGTTGGTGAAGTCTTGTTTAAGAATTTGTATTGCTCATGATTTCACTTGCAAATATGTGTAAGTAAAAGGTCTTGTATAATGGATATTTTTGTTTGAAAGCATTCACACAAATTTTCCCAAATCAGAAGTACTCTTAAGATAGAATGTATATACTTATTCATATCATTTCTCAAATAACATAATCACAAGTTTATACAATTTCTCTTGAAGACTAATTTTGAAATTTTTTTAGTAACAAACCTAGATTGAAAATTCATGTAAAAAAGGATAATAAAGGAAAAATAAGACCAATGTCATGGTACACCTATTTCAAGATGAATTTTGGGTAAAATACCTTAGTAGGTGTCACTTTTGGTTTATTATGGCTAGGGAAATTGACAAAGGAAAAGATGCATTAATTGGATTTTTATTTATAAAAATAAGGAAAAATAGGATAAAAGGGATATGAAAGGTCACGGATTTGCATGAGAGGGATATTGAAGGAAAAATAGAGGAAAATGAAGAAAATAGAGGCCTTAATGATCAAAAGGATTTTGAGGATCAATTCATGTCTTTTTGTCACATTTTGTTAATTTGGATTTCGAATTAGTTTCAGAGAGAGAGGAGAACCAATAGAAGAAAGAAACAAAGCAAGAAAAGGAAGGCAAAGGAAGCAAAACAAAAGAAGAGGACAAGAAATGAAGGTTGTATCAAGTAGCTTCAGCAAGAAGATTTTGCAGCTAACAGGTTTCATGTGTGATTTCCTAGTTGGTTTGTTAATGTATGATACATGAATTTGTGTGTTTGGTTCTCTTGTTGTCACTAGCATTGGTTTTTATAGGTGTGATAGTGGTTTCAATCTTTCCTTTTCATTTCTATATATTCATGGTGTTGGGGTTCTTTTATTTGGTTGAGCTTTGGGTTTAAGAAAGGTTTTGGAATCGGGTTGGGTGGTCTCAGGAAAATTCACAAGGATTGGAGATGAACGTGGTTTTATCTCTACAAAGCCCTCTATAAGTGGGCAGAGACAAGAAAATTCCTTAAGGTATTACTGAAGAAATTATGAGGCATCAAAGCTTGTTTGGGCATTGTGACCTCTTGACTAATTTTGGTGGGATCACGATAGCCTGAGGGTGGAGGTGGTTTAATCTCTAGGAAGCCTCAGTTGTTTATGTTTTTGTTTTTCTTATGTGATATATTAATCAGTTTTGGGGAGGTCATGGAAGCATGAGGGTGGAGGTGGTTTAATATATAGGAAGCCCTGCTTTTTTGTCTTGAGTTCCCACATTCATGCTTGGAATATGTCGCGAGGGTGATTAGCTGAAAGAAATATTTAGTTCAACTCAATCTATTGTCACATGGTACATGGAAGTCCCTAAATTGGTTGGATTTCAACTCAATCTATTGTCACATGGTACATGTTGATAAGAGATCTTTTCATATTGTATTTCATGAGTACTTGTACTTGTTATTATGTGGCATTGATAGCTATTCTGTCATGGTTATTATTCTAGTTATATGTTGGTTATGAGCATTATTCCATAATAGGTTCTAGCTATGGATCTTGATATGTTTTAATTAGTTGATGAATGGATAATGAATGCATGAGCTAATAAATGTTAATGCAACTATTATGAGAGGGAATTAGACTATCTTGGTGAATCTTAGATAAGTTTCAGACTCCTGTGTTCAAATATGCATTCATGACCTGTAGATTATATGTTCACCATATGTTTGACGAAATGATTGTCATGGTTAGGCTTGGTTAGGTCAATTTCTTGATCAATTTTTGTATGAATGGATTTTTACTAACGTTATTTATATTGTTGAAAGTCTCGTTGAGTTTTGGGTAGTGGTCTGGAGGCTAGCCTGAGATGGTGGCTTAGAATATTTGACTACACCCTTTGAACTAGAAGTTCTGGGTTATAACTACACCCTTACAGGATTATGCATGTAGTTAGAGGCCTAAAACCTCACGTAGTCCTTTTCATGCATGTTCTTGTGGGATTAGGTCACTAAAACAACAATCCAACTCAGGGTTTGGGCACTTAGAGTGTTTTTTTAGCTCCTGGGTGTCTTGTTTCTCCTGAGGAAGAGCAATAAAGTTCCAATTTTTTGACTCCACTTCCTTAAATGTACTTAGGAGTTTGGGTCATGTCATAGTATCCCTCAACTCATGTTTACCCTATAAGTCCAATGAAAGTTGGTAACTTTAGGAGGAAGTGTTTACATATTGGTATCAAAGCATGGTTCAAATACTTGGACTGGATGAGTGAAATGTGTTTGTCATGCATGCATGTCCGTGCCTATGTGGTAGTTATGAATTTATTGCGATGACTATGGTTGTCGTGCCTAAGGTCATGGTATGAAGTTATTATTATCATGCATGATGTCGGTAATATTGATATGATTATGTATATATACATGTATCGTGCTAATCTGGACTTATTTTGCAGATGAGATAGTCTCTCCTGAACTTTAATGAGGTATGTTGATTATGTTTATATTTGGTCATATGACATGGTATGTTTGCATGAAGAAAAGGATCAGAGATGACTAGTAAAATGGTCGATTACAGTTCATGAGAATCTCGTTACAGATCCAATGAGCAACACAAAGATGCATATTCTCCTAACATAATAGACACCTTGACAAGTTTAGAGGTGGATAATGACAGGATCATTCTATCACAAGAGAGGCTTGACAAGGCACATGCAAGCAGTGGTTGATGCTGTTATCCTTCAAATTTTATCAGACTTGTAGATACAAGGACATCCACAAATTAGTTATGGAGAGGAGGATAGGACTAATGGGGCATATGGTAGCAGGTATCATTATTGGCATAGGTCGAATAGAGATGACACAATTAGAGTTGGAAGGCTCTTGGATACACCTAACAGGAGAGGCAATGGTTATGGGTTCTATTCTAGTTCTGGTTTAGATAGGTATCATGTTCATCGCCGCTATCATCCTTATATAAGGAGTGAAAGGGGATATCAGCGAGGCCACCTACATTCAATGGAGAGTTGAATAAATCAGAAGATGCAGAGGCATGGTTTCTTGGAATAGAGAAGTTATTTGAGCTACATGACTATATAGATCACATGAAGGCTAGGATAATTATTTTTAGCCTCAAAGGGAAGGCATATATTTGGTGCAAATATGTGAAGTGTGTCAGAGACATCAAGACAAAGTAGTTGAGTTGGCATGAATTCAATAGACTGTTCAGGAACACGTATTTATTGTAGAGGTACTATGACATAAAATTCAAGTAGTTATATGAGTTTAAGATGGGATCTATGATAGACAAAGAGTACATGACTACGTTTCTGGAGTTGTTGAGGTATGTGTCATATATTAAGGATGAGAAGACAAAAATTCATAGACTTATCAGTGGACTTCCATTAGCATTTAAAGACCAGATTGAGTATGATGAGCCTCAGTGACTGGAATAAGTTATTGGAAAGTTTAAGGGATATTATGAGCAATCTAAGCCTAATATCGTGTCTAACTACGGTTAGAAATGGAATTACAAGAATAAAGGAAAGTGGCCACTGAAGCGAGGAAGAACTCAAGATGCAAGCGAGAATGAGAAATTTTCTCCTTACAAGAAGTTCAATGCAGTTGAGAAGGGACATGGACCTCAGCCTGGAGAGCAGCCAAATAGAGGTAGTGGGCCTTTGCAGTGTTGGATATGTAGCAATGATCATCGCAAGGATTTTCCTATGTATCAGGGTGCTAGGCCACAGATCTACAATGCTCAAGAGGCACCGATAGTTGGGGATGTTTGATAGAGAATTCCTCAGATCTAGCATCATTTGATAACAAAAATGTGAATCACCAGGAATCCATAATTGAGATGGAAGGTAAGATATATGATCAAGTTGTTTTTATTTTGATTGATCCTGGGACTAATTAGAGTTATGTTAATCTTGACCTTGTGGATAAGTTTGGTTTGAGAAAATAAATGCATGTATAGTCTTGGTTGGTGCGATTGGATATGGGTAATAAGAAAAGAGTTCACCATTGGTTTAGATATTGTACATTTGAGTTGAATGGTATGCCTAAATCAGTGCATATAAATGTGCTTCCATTGTGATCATACATTATGCTTATTGGTATGTATTAGTTGTTCCTTCACAATACTAAAGTGGATTGTTATGAGAAGGCTATCGAGTGCTTGGATGATGATGGAGAAAAGAGAATCTTGTAGGGTAAGAAGCCTACATTGGTGAGAATGGTTACAACTATGCAGGAAAAGTGTAGTTGTAGAAGAGTGTCTGAATTTTTTGTAGTGCATGTTTCCATTGATAAACGTAAGGATGTTGAGGATGTAAAAGCCTTGAAGATGTATCTGGTTTTGTAGCAGTTTCAGGATATATTTCCAAAAGATATTTCAAATTTTCCACTTCATAGGGAAGTGGATTTCTCTATTGAGTTGATACTAGAAGTGGCACCAACATCAAATGCACCTTACAGGATGAGCATTGTAGAGTTAGTGGAACTGAAGCTATTGTTGAAGGCGATTCTTAACAAGGGATACGTTAGGCCAAGTGTGTCTCCTTGGGGTGCACCAATGTTGTTTGTAAAGAAGAAGGATGGTACACTCAAGTTTTTTATTGATTACAAGTAGCTGAAGAAGGTAACCATTAAGAACATGTATCTTTTTTTGAGGATTGATAATTTTTTTTATTAGTTGAAGGGAGAAACAATGTTCTCGAAGATTTATTTGAGATCAAGATATCCTTAGGTACACATAAAAGAAGAGGACATCTACAAGACTTCTTTTCAAACAAGGTATGGGAAATGTTATTTTTTTGTGGCTCCTTTTGGTTTGACTAATGCTCCAACTACTTCCATGATTTTGATGAATAGTGTGTTGCTTCCTTATCTAGACAAGTTTTTGATAATATTCATTGATGATATATTGATATATTCTAAGAAAGAGGAAGAGAATGCATAACACCTGGTAGCAATGTTAAGACTGTTGATAGAGCATCAGATGTATTCTAAGCCTAGTAAGTGCAATTTATTTCAGACAAAGCTACATTACATGGGACATGTTGTTTTGAAGGAAGGCATAACAGTGGATCCAAAAAAGATCAGAGCTATCATGGAATGGACAACTCCTATGATGTGGATGAGGTTAGATAAATCATGGGGTTAGAAGATTACTACAGGAGGTTCATTAAGAACTCCTCATGGATTTCGTATCATACTACATCATTGCAATGAAAGGAAATAAATTTGCATGGACAAAGGAATGCAAAACTAGTTTTGAGTAGTTGAAGCAGTTGCTTACAAATGCTCCACTTCTAAAGATTGCATGTCCAAATAAAGAGTTTGTGGTGTGTACAAATTCTTGTAAGAGAGGAATTGGAGGAGTCCTGATGCGAGAGGGACAGGTGGTATGCTACGAGTCAACGAAATTTAATAAGCACAAGCATAATTATGTGACGACATGATCTTGAGTTGGGAGTAGTATTTCATGTATTGAAGATGTGCAGGAACTATCTTCTTGGTAGGAGGTTTGTCTTAATGAGTGATAACAGTTGCCTAAGATACTTGTTTGACCAACCTAATCTAAATTTCAAGCAAGCTATATGGTTTTCCATGCTCAGTGATTTTTACTTCAAGATCAGGTACATTAAGGGTAAGGAGAACAAGGTTCCAAATGATATTAGTAGAAGAGTGTAGGTAAATGACATAGATGCTATGACTTCATATGGGATAGATTTACAAGATCAGATCTTACAGGCAGGAAAACAGGATGACAGGTACCAACAACTTAGGCATAATTTATAGCAACAAGGTACAAGTGAATAGGATGTGGATTTTCATCTCACGACGGATGGTTTGGTGGGATTTAGGCACAAGATATATGTTCCATACAACAGTGATCTCAAGAAGCTTATGTTAAGGGAATTTCATGTTAATTCATATTCAGGTCATTCAAGATATCAAAATACTTGACAATTGTGAAGAGGTTCTACTATTGGCTGAATTCGAAGAAAGAGGTAGTTGAGTTCATTGCAAGGTTTTTGGATTATCAATAGGTAAAAACAAAGTGTAAGCATCTATGTGGTGTTGTAGCCAATTCTGATTCCATAATGGAAATGAGATACCATTTCTATGGATTTCATCACAGGTTTGTTGAGAACATATAGACAACATGATTCCATCATGGTTTTTATTAACAGGTTAACCAAGGTAACTCACTTTATTCCAATGAAGTCTAATTATGCAACTAGTGATGTAGCTCATTTATTCAATAGAGATATACTAAGATTGTAAGTTTTTCCTAAGAATATTGTATTTGACAGAGATGCCAAGTTCACTTCAATGTTTTGGAAGGAGTTTTTGGCAGGATTGGGTACAGAGTTGGATTTTAGCACAACCTATTATCCACAGAGAGATGGAAAGACATAGAGGGTTAACAAGATTCTGGATGATATTTTAAGGATGTATGTTATGCATCAGTAGTGAAAATGTAACGAGTATCTTCTGCTAGTTGAGTTTCCTCACAACAATGGGTATTAGGATTCTTAGAGGATGATTTTGTTTGAGGCACTTTATGGGTGGATTTATAACACTCCTATTAGCTGGAGTGATCTAGTGAATAGGGTACTCATTTGACCAAACATGTTGGCAGAGATGGAACACGAAATGAAGGTTACCTAAAAGAATATAAAGGTTGCATAGGACATGAAGAAGAGTTATGTAGACCAAAACAGGGTATTTAAGGAGTTTTAGGTTGGGGAGGATGTGTTATTTCACACCAAGCCTAAGAGGAGCTTCTTGAGGAATGGATCATGTGCCAAGTTAGCACCTTAGTATTGTGAGACTTTTGAGATCCTTAAGAGGATTATACTAGTGGCCTATAGACTTGCACTCTCGTTAATAGTAAAAGCCCATGACGTTTTCCATATTTGATTACTTAAAAGATATGTGAAGTATGCTAATCATGTGATTGATTGGTTTGTATTACAGGTAGATATAGAAGGAGGATTAAAGTTGTAACCTTAGTTCATATTGTAGTGGAAACAACTTATGCTCTAGAACCAAACTATCAAGCAAGTTAAAGTGAAGTGGAAACACTTTGGTCCCGATGAAGCTAAATGGGGGATGGTTGACCAAATATAGGCTAGGTATCCTTCGTTGGTTACCAGTTAAGGAAAAGGAGTTTTGATATATGTATATATTTATGTACTTTTTATTGTAAATACTACAATGAGTTGTGTTATAAATCTCCAATAAGAAGTATGGTTGTCATGTTGGTTTTTCCTTTCAGAAGGTTTGTCATTGTAGTATTGCATCGAGCTAAGTTATAAGGCTCCATAGGCAATATGTTATAGTTTTTAGCGGTCTTGTTGGTCATAGGTGTCATAGAACACTGAGTATAGATTTCCCCAAAAGGGGAGGGGTTTGTAATAGCCCTAGGTTAAAAGTTAATGTAATAAAGGATAATAAAGTAAAAATAACACCAAGGTCATGGGACATGTATTCCAAGCTGAATGTTGGGCATAACATCCTAATGGGTGTCACTTTCAATTTATTATGGCTAAGTAAATTAGCAAAGGAAAAGATGCATTAATTGCCATTTTATTTATGAAAATGAAGGAAAATAGGAGAAAATGGATATGAAAGGTCACAGGTTTTCATGAGAGGAAAATTGAAGGGAAAGTAGAGGAAAATGAAGAAAATAAAGGCCTCAATAATAAAAAGGATTCGAAGGATCACTTCATGACTTTTTATTAGTTTTTTCAATTTGGATTTGGAATTAGTTTCAAAGAGAGAAGAGCACCAAGAGGAGAAAGCAAGCAAGAAACAAAAGGAAGGACATGGAGGGAAAAAGACAAGAAAGGAAGGTTGGATCAAGTAGTTTCACCAAAATAATTATGTAGGTAACATGTTGCATGTGTGATTTCTTAGCTGGTTTGTGAATGCATGGTACATCATTTGTGTGTTTGGTTTTCTTGCTATCATTGGAATGGGTTTTATTGGGTGCGACATTTGTTTCATACCTTCCTTTCCATTTCTAGATAGCCATGGTGTGATGAGGTTATTTTATTTGGTTGAGCTTTGGATTTCTCGAAGGTTTTGGAACTAGTTGAGGTCGCCTCAGGAAAATTCTCAAGGGTTGGGGATGGAGGTGGTTTAATATCTAAGAAGTCCTTGGTAAGTGGATGGACATGGGAAAACTCCTCAAGGTATTTGTGAGGAAATTATGAGGCATCCAAGTTTGTTTGGGAATTGTGACTTCTTGATTGGTTTTGGCCGGATCACAGTAGCCTAAGGCTTGAGGTGGTTTAATCTATGAGAAGCCTTTGTTGTTTATTTTTTTCTTTTCGTATGTGATCTCTTAACCAGTTTTGGCGAGATCACGAGGGGATGAGGGTGGAGGTGGTTTAATCTATAGGAATCCTTTTTTTTTTATGTCTTGGTTTCCCACATTCATGCTTGGAATATGGCATGATGGTGATTGGATGAAAGAAAGATTTGGTTTTTCTTATGCTATGACCAGGTGGTATGACTTTGTTGGGTTTTGAATATGTTAATAAAATCTCTTTTACTATTACATTTCATGAGTATTTGTACTTGTTATTATGTGGCTTTGATGGTTGTTCTATCATGGTTATATGTTGGTTATGAACATGGTTCCATAACAAGTTCTAGTTATGGCTCTTGATATGTTTTGATTAGTTGATGAATGATTAATGAATGCATGAACTAACAAATATTATTACATCTATTGTGAGAGGGCATTATACCTTCTTGGTGAATCTCAAATAAGTTTCAGACTCCTATATTCAAATATACATTCATGACCTATAGATTACATGTTCACCATATGTTTGAAGAAATGGTTGTCATGGTTAGGCCTAGTTAGGTAAAGTTCTTGATCAAGTTTTGTATGAATGGCTTTGTCCTGATGTTTTTTATCATTCTAGAAAGTCTCACTAAGTTCTAGGAAGTGGTATTGAGGCTAGCCTAAAATGGTGGCTTAGAATCTGGGACTGCACCCTCTGAACTAGAAGTCTTGGGCTATAACCACACCATTACAGGCTTATGCATATGGTTGGAAGCCTATACATGTAGGGAGGCCTTTTCATGCATGTGGTTGTGGGCCCAGGTCACTAAAAAAATAATCCAACTTAGGGTTTGGCCACTCGGAGTGGTTGTTTAGCTCCTGGGTCTCATATTACTCCTAAGGGTCAGTAAAGTTCCAGTTTATCGAATCCACTTACTTAACTTTATTTAGGAGGTTGGGTCATTTCATAGTAACCCTCAACTCAAGTTTACCCCAGTAGGCTAATGAAAGTGGATAAATGTGGGAGGAGGAATTTACATTTTCCATAGAATAGAATGTTTTGTTTCCTTGTTAAACAAGATTTTATGCTTTCTAGTAAGTCAATTGTTTTATTATTCCTTCTCTAAATTAGTTTCCCAGTTCTATAATTAATATCCCTTTGCTTTCATAGATTATAAATTTATCATTCTTTCAATAGATTAAATACTTTCAATGCTTTCATAGATTAGATGTTTTCAATTCTTTCCTACATTAATATTTCATTTCTTTTCTAGAGTAACTTTTATTGCATTCATATATCATGTTTATATGAATTCTAAAAATATAATTTCTTACTTTAATAAATTAAAATGTGTGTGCTTTCATAGTATAATCTTAATTTATTTCCTAGAATTAAATTCCATTTCTTTCTTATATTAAAATTCTCCTTTCTTGTCATAGAATAGTATTCCATTCCTTATTACTTCGTATGATTTCATAGAATAGGTTTTACCTACTTAGATTTATAAGTTTTACCTACTTAGATTTATTTTTAATTTCTTATCAATCTAAGAATAAAAAATTTCTTTCACTATGATAATTGAAAGTTGAAATTCTAGCACATATTGTGCCATGTACTTTGCAAGTTTACTTACTTCGATTGATGATTTATTGCAATGTAATTAAAGACATAATTAAATCACCTAACATTTTTGGCACCATTGTCAAGGAAGTATACTAGGACTAAGATTTCGATTTAAAATGTCTTTTACTTTATGCAACTTCAGTTAGTAGGAAGGGTAAGAAAATATGTAAGAACCTTCACATCACATTGTGAGGTTCCTCCTAACCACAATTGCTGAATTACATCTCATTTAACTACATCAATTTAATTTAATTGATTTTAGAATGCATCTATATGGAAAGAGACTCTAGGGGTAGATTTGTTAAAGGATGAACTATAATTCCACAACCACCTACTACCCCCACTAGACTATGTGGTGTAGTAAGAGCCACATCACCATCTACATCCTAAATTCTTGTTATTACAGGTAGAAGGAGACATCCTTAGGTTCAAATATTTGAAATTGGAACTAGAGAAGAACCAAATTATTCAACAGAGGCAATTGTAGATGAGCCAACATTGTTAGTTGAAGGCATTGTTTTTCTTTCTTCAATGAGAGAGAAACATATTGGACAAGAAATTGAAATTCTTGCTAAAGAAGAAGAAGAAGGAACTTTCTTTAGAGGACCATTGATAGAGGAACCAACAGAAGCAAATCTAATTGAAGAATCTTACTACCTTAGTTATGAGGACTTAATGGAAAAAGGTGAAGGAGAAGTATTTCCTCCTCTGAATGGACATGAAACATTATTAGGAGGAGAAGGAAAAATACCACCATGTGGAGGTGGAAGAGGAGGAAGAAGGCCTCCAAGAGGTAGAAGAGGTGGCAGAGGAGGAAGATTACAAGGTGAAGATGGAGATGAGGAGACATAAGATTCTTCTGGATTTCTTATTCAGGATACATAACAATGTTAGTATGAAGAAAATTTCTCCATTTGTACTTCCCAACTTCCATGGTATGAGAATAGAAGACACCTTTTATTTTAATTTGAGTATATCTTATTATTACATACTTGATTCTCAAAAATTGAAATTATTTCTAGCTACATTGAAACATGGGACCTTTAAATGGTTAATGGGACTAGGTACTAACTCTATAAGATCATTTAGAAAATACAAATAATATTGTATACAACATGATCTTAAAGAGGAAATGTTTAAAATGACCCGAAAATAAGATGAGAGTCTTAAGCATGATTTGTACGTGTAAATTTGAATATCTGTAACAATTTGCAAGTTAAATTTTTTTGTGTTTTAGGTAGAGGACTAGTTTAATAAAATCATAAAAAATAAAGTTTATCCACAATTTAAAGCAAAAAGATAGAAAAAATAAGCATATCTAAAACACATAACACAAAGCATGACAAAGTAGTTCACCCCTCTCTTGGGCTACATTTCCTAGTCCAACTTCCAATATAGGGAATCTTTCATTAAAAATGCTTAGAAGTGTGTTTGCATGCTTTAAAAAGCTCAAACATTAGAATTGATGTCTCCAGTGGATCTAGAATTGTCAAAAATCTCCATTTTGGTCTTTCTGCACCTCATTTGGCCAAAAATTGAGTAATTTATCGCCATTTCTTCCTTTTCCCCAATTTTCTTACTAGTGATACTACAATTCACTCCAAACCTGGCTTGAGTGCCCTAAATGTGGAAACGGAGCACAAACTTGGCCTACATTCCCACTCGGAGGGAGAAACCATCAGACGATTAACTCCGCCATTAAGCCCCCAATTTCAAATTTTATGGTCATGTGGCGGCCATAAGACCACATAGGGGGTTGATATTCCTGGGCTATTAATTTCTAGCACCCAGTTGGGTGTGTGTTCAGGGTTCTATGGTCCTGTATATGACCATGGGCTAGTCCCCACCAGTTCTCCACTCCTATGGTTACATGGGAGGTCATACAACCTAAGGCTAGACCTTAGGGGCTAGCCCGTTTTCCTTATCTGTCCAGGCCTTTGGTTTCATGGCACCATGTGTCTTGGGACTAGCCCCCTCTGACTTCTTCCTCTGGTCAAGCACTGGATTTTTTTACATTTTTTGGTCACGATTATAACCATGGGTCAGGATAAGGCCTATCCCTTACTCCCCTCCTGCAGTCCCATGTGACTGGGGTGGCTAGGGGCTAGGGCTTAGCCTGACCCCCTCCCCCCATTCAACCATTTCGTAAACTTTAGATAACGTTTAATTCCCATACTAAACAAGAACCAAAGTAGGTGGGTCGGTGGAAGCTTGGTTGTTAGGTGGAACCTTGCAGAGGTCAGTTGGGACCCAAACCAAAATTTTAGATGGCCAATAGGAGGTGACGTGGCAGCCAAAGATTGGCCCACGTGGCATCTCTTGATTGATCCACCCAATCAAACTTAAAAAAATAATATGCCACCAATTCAAACCAATAAAAACCTACCACTCATCCTCATACCATTGGCCATTGGTGTGAAAAGACACCTTGTCCTCATTGCCCAGTTAGCATACGAACTGCTGACTAAGCATCCCTACAAACTCATTTTAAAATTTTAATTGTTTATCAAATTGACCAGAATGCATTATTAGGAGAATTTGAATCAGTTTTGAGTGAAATGAGTTGCATTGTATTCAGATCGTAGAGATCTATGGGTGAAAACATGAAGTTGGGTTACACTTTTGTGATAAACGCCCAATTTTTTGGCTGAACAATTTTTTTTTTCGACCGAATTTCCTAACTTTATCCAGCCTAACTATTATACAAAATTTCGGCCGAACTTTTGGCCATTTAGACTAACACTGATCATTAAACGGAATTTCGCCAAAGTTGAAAAAGTAGGCAAAAACATAGTTCATCCAAATAAATAATTCAACCAAATATATTGTTCGGCCGAATTATTTATTCGATCAAAAAACTATTTATATATATGACAGGCCAGACGTTGTTGTGGAATTTTCCACTTTATTTATTTGTTTATTGTGTGTTCTCTTGCTTTATTTGTTGTATGGTCTATTGAGCCATGTACGGGGGGAGCACTCTACTCTGTGGTCTATTTAGCAAAGTGGAATCTGAGTGCTAAAACCGAGTTGAAGCCGATTAGGTAATTCACACATTTTTTTCTTTGTGAATTTTTTTATTTTTTATGATGTTTGTATGAATTGTGTATGTTAAATTTTTTTTTTTTTTGCAGTGTGGGACCAGAGGAACTTTAGTTGGTTGCATATGTCGCTGGAATATTTCTCAGCCTCCTCGTCCACCCTTATTTTTGGAAGCTTTCTCAGCCTCCTCATCTAGACTAGGTAAGTTGCTCGGCATGTTTGTATACATATAAATAAAAAAATAGAAATCAATTAATAAAAAAAATGAAAATAACTATGTAAATAAAAACGTCTTCTACTAAGTTCTAAAATTAGTATTAGCTCACCTTAGCATTAGTGCAGAAGTAGAAGTGTAGTTCTATGATATTAAGTCTTTTTGCTAGTTGTAACAGTCCCACTATGATTTGACAACTACTACACTCTTCTCTTCTACACCAAAAATCCATATTGTAGTGCCATATTGTCTATAGTTTGAGGTGCACCAACCTTACGACACAATGCTCCATGCATGAGTGAAACAAACCAATATATTGAGAACCCAACCTCTTTCAACTTGTTGCTATGTGGTGGCTACCTATTTTTATTTGAGGGCTAGGACTCTGCTACTGTAAAGAGACTATGACATAAATCTCTATGAATAAAGCCAAGGTATGACCATGTGAGTAATAGTAGTAATACCAGCTTAAGTAATTCTAATGGTTCTAGTCATTCATAAAGATAAAGCATCTTTGTAGTTTCATATTCAAGAATGTTTAACATATGAGGCATGTACTGTAACCATGTGATAGATAATCATGAATCAGAGTATGAAAATAGGAAAGGATAACACTCAAAAACATATAATCAGAGCTAATAAGTAGAATTATGAAAATACTTTCATCAGAGGAACATAAAGCTTCTGAAACATTAGAAATGGAGCATAAAATGTGAATTCCAATTCTTACAATTGGTTTCAGATATGGAAGACATTCATTGTGAATTAAAAATAGGAGGCAAAACTAAGGAACAAACTATACTAGTCATGAATATGAATCTCATATCAAACACCATGTCATACTAGCAAAAGATATCTTTCTATTCATAATCTGATAGTACAATTCTTACACAAGTTACTTCAATAAGTACCAACCCCCCAATTTTCTTAGAAGAGAATCATATTTATAGAAAAGTATAAAAAATACATAACAATTTGTTTCTATATTTCTAGAAAGAAATCGAATTAAACAAAACTAAAAATAAAATGGTTGTTATATGTGTCAAGTTGTTGAGTATTGGGAAAATCCGCTAACTGCCAAGTGTTGCTGGAAGTGTCATTAGTTAATCTACTTGGATTTGAGAAGATTCGATTCTCTATTTCCAGGATGTGTCAGTTGTTTTTAATGATGCCAACTGTACATTATTTTCTCCATTTGATTTGAATGCCAATGTATCTAATATCCTACCTTCAAATCTACAATTGCTCCTTGATATCTGGATCTGTTCCATAAAATTTGGAATTTTATTGCCACATATACCTTTGCTGAAATCTAAAGATATTTTACTCTAAGTTGTACAAAAATATATGGGATTTAATTTACTTTGATTGCCAACTTATCCTCATGATGTTGGGATGTTCCACCAGCTTCCATTAAACATACTGCCATTTTTTTTCTTAAGCTAAATTTTGGGATGAAACCAACCATTTCACCAGCATAAAGAGGAGCAAGAAAAGAATTTTAAAGGCCATGCTTCCATTAAGATTTCTACCTATGCAACTATGGTCTCTATATTTATTTTCATTTTGATTGTTGGTTGTAACAATTTGCAGCTCAATCTCGAGAGTTTCCACTACCATATTCAACTCTAGCAAGAATAATCATATAATACCCTGCACTTTGTTTTTCCAAAATATTAAATTTGTAGGCATTGTGAGAAACATTATAATTTCAAATAAACCTAAGCACAAATTAAAACAAGAATCTCATCATAATATATATATATATATATATATATAATTATATATATATATATATATATATATATATATAAAAGAAAAAAATCCATTATATTCCATGGCACACAACAACCAAATCTATGGCCTTAAAAAATTGCCATACTTGCTAGATAGAAAGAGTGTTGGCATTTCTTTTTTTTTCGGTGTTTTAATTTTAATATTACTTGTTGGATAGAAAGGGTGTTGGAATTTCTTTGTTATTTATTTTTTTGGTGTTTTAATTTAATGTTATTGTATTTCTAATTAGAGTGTTGGCATTGCTTTTTCATCTATTTTTGGTGTTTTAATTTTAATGTTATTGGGTTGACTTGTTCTACCTTGATTTATCTTGTAGAACAGTTCCTTGATGCTTCTTGATAACATACTTTCCTTGTTTTTGTTGTTATGTGTTAATTTATGTTTCCTTTTTCATTATGTGTAATTCACTTCAAGCTTCCCTATTTTTTTGGAACATGGGTCCTATTAGTTTCATAAGATAGACATAATAGACATAATTGATGGTTATTGTACTTGCTCTTTTCAAGTAGTAGTTTCTTTTTGAGATACATCATTTTCATTTTTATTTTGTTGGGTGCATGAGATTGAAGCTAGTTAGAGTGTTGGCATTGCTTTACCATCTGTTTTTGGAATTTTAATTTTAATGTTATTGTGTTTCTAATTAAAGTGTTGGCATTGCTTTGTCATGTTTTTTTGGTGTTTTAATTTTAATGTTATTGGGTTGACTTGTTCTATCTTGATTTATCTTATAGAACAACCTTGATGCTTCTTGGTAACACAGTTTCCTTGATTATTCTTTTATATCTGCATTTATGTTTCCTTTTTTCATTATGTATAATTCACTTCAAGCTTCTCTATTTATTTGGAACATGGGTCCTATTAGTTTCACAAGATGAGGCGGAATATTGAAGGTTCTTGTACTTTCTCTTGTAAACTAATAGTTTCTTTTTGAGATATATATTTTTCATTTGTTGGGTACATGAGATTGAAGCTAATTATAATGTTGGCATTTCTATGCCATATTCTTTTGGTGCTTTAATTTTAATGTTAGTGAGTTTCTAATTAGAGCGTTGACATTGTTTTGTCATCTATTTTTGGTGTTTTAATTTTAAGGTTATTGGGTTGACTTGTTCTACCTTGATTTATCTTGTAGGACTATTGTCCAAATGCTCCAAAACACTCCAAAAAGAAGCCCTATGATTATTAGGAGCCCCTACTCAATCAAAATGTTTTATGTTGAGAATATGGGATAGGATGCAGTGCCAAAGAACTACAAATGATGCACCTATCAATAATGCTAGTATCATATCCCCATATTCTCAACACATAACATTTTAATCAATAAAATGAAAAATTTGATCAACGAAGAGGATGCCAATGAAAAAGTAGATGATATCATGGCCATTGAACAACCTTGATGTTTCTTGGTAACATATGTTCCATGCTTTTGTTGTTATATGTTCATTTATGTTTCTTTTTTCATTATGTTTAATTCTTATTGCTTCCCTATTTTCTTGGAACATGTGTCTTATTAGCTTCCTAAGATGAGACAAAATACACTTAATTGAAGGTTCTTGTACTTTCTCTTTTCAGGTAGTAGTTTATTTTTGAGATACTATCTTTTAAATTTATATTTTGTTGGGTGCATGATATTGAAGCTAAATAGAGTGTTGGCGTTGCTTTGTCATCTATTTTTTGTGTTTTAATTAATATTATTGTGTTGCTAACTAGAGTGCTCACATTTCTTTGTCATCTATTTTTGGTGTTTTAATTTTAATATTATTGGGTTGATTTGTTCTACCTTGATTTATCTCGTATAACAACCTTGATGCTTCTTGGTAACATACTTTCCTTGCTTCTGTTGTTATATGTTCATTTATGTTTCCTTTTTCATTATTTGTAATTCACTTTGCTTCCCTATTTTCATGGAACATGGGTCTTATTAGCTTCCTAAGATGAAGGAGAATACACTTGATTGAAGGTTATTGTACTTGCTCTTTTCAAGTAGTAATTTATTTTTTAGATACATATTTTTCATTTCTATTTTGTTGGGTGGATGAGATTGAAGCTAATTAGAGTGTTGGCACTACCTTTTCATTTATTTTTGGTGTTTTAATTTTAATATTTTTGGGTTGACTTGTTTTGCCTTGATTTATGTTGTAGAGTTCAATCTTGATGCTTCTTGGTAGCATACTTACCTTGCCTCTCTTGTTATATGTTTATTTATGTTTCCTTTTTCATTATATGTGTAATTCACTTTTCTTCCCTATTTTCTTTGAACATGGGTCTTATTAGCCTCCTAAGATAGGGCTTAAACACTTAATTGAATGTTCTTGTACTTTCTCTTTTCAAGTAGTAGTTTCTTTTTTATATACATCTTTTTCATTTCTATTTTTTTGAGTGCTTGAGATTAAAGCTAATTAGAGTGTTGGCATTTCTTTGTCATGTATTTTTGGTGTTTTAATTTTAATGTTATTATATTGATCATTTCTATTTTGTTGAATGCAAGAGACTAAAGCTAATTATAGTGTTGGCATTGCTTTGTCATCTACTTTTGGTGTTTTAATTTTAATGTTATGGGGTTGATTTGTTCTACCTTGGTTTATCTCATATAGAAACCTTGATGCTTCTTGGCGACATACTTTCCTTGTTTCTGTTGTTATATGTTCATTTTTGTTTCCTCAATTAAAGGTTCTTGTACTTGCTACTTTCAAGTAGTAGTTTCTTTTTGAGGTACATATTTTTCATTTATATTTTGTTGGGTACATGACATTGAAGATAATTAGAGTGTTGGCATTGTTTTGCCATCTATTTTTTGTGTTTTAATTTTAATGCTATTGGGTTGCTAATTAGAGTGCCGACATTTCTTTGTTATCCATTTTTGATGTTTTAATTTTAATGTTAATTGGGTTGACTTGTTCTACCTTGATATATCTTGTAGAACTACCTTGATGCTTCTTGGTAACATACTTTCCTTGCTTATGTTGTTATATGTTCATTTACATTTTCTTTCTCATTATGTGTATTGAGCTTCAATGTTCCATATTCTCTTGGAACATGTATCTTACCATTTTCATAAGATGAGACGGGATACACTTAATTGAAGGTTCTTGTACTTGCTCTTTTCGAGTAGTAGTTTCCTTTTGAGATACATATTCTTCACTTTTACTTTGTTGTGTGCATGAGATTGAGGCTAATTAGAGTGTTGGGATTGCTTTGTCATCAATTTTCTGTGTTTTAATTTTAATGTTAATTGTCTTAACGTGTTCTACCTTGATTTATCTTGTAGAACAACCTTGATGCTTATTAGTAACATAATTCCCTTGCTTCTGTTGTTATATGTTCATTTATATGTTTTCTTTTTAATTATGTTTATTTCACTGCAAGATTTCCTATTTGCTTCAAACATGGGTCTTATCATCTTCCTAAGATGAGCAAAAATACACTTAATTGAATATTCTTATACTTTCTCTTTTCAAGTAGTAGTTTCTTTTTGAGATGCATCTTTTTCATTTCTATTTTGTTGGACACATGAGATTGAAGCTAATTATATGTTGGCAGTGATTTGTCATTTATTTTTGGTGTTTTAATTTTAATGTTATTGGGTTGACTTGTTCTACCTTGATTTATCTCGTAGAACAACCTTGATGCTTTTTGGTAACATTCTTTTCTTGGTTTTGTTGTTATAAGTTCATTTATGTTTCCTTTTTCATTATGTGTAATTAACTTTGCTTCCCTATTTTCTTAGAAAATGGGTATATTATCTTCTTAATATGAGGTAGAATACACTCAATTGAAGGTTCTTGTACCTCCTCTTCTCAAGAAATAATTTATTTTTGAGATGTACATATTTTTCATTTCTATTTTGATGGGTGCATGAGATTGAATCTAATTAGAGTGTTGGCATTGTTTTGTCATCTATTTTGGGTGTTTTACTTTTAATGATATTGGGTTGACTTGTTCTACCTTGATTTATCTCGTAGAACAACCTTAAAGCTTCTTGGTAACATACTTTCCTTGTTTCTGTTGTTATATGTTCATTTATGTATCATTTTTCATTATGTGTAATTCACTTTGCTTCCCTATTTGCTTGGAACATGGGTCTATTAGCTTCCAAAGATGAGGTAGAATACACTCAATTGCAGGTTCATGTACTTTCTCTTTTCAAGTAGTAATTTATTTCGATATGTACATATTTTTCATTTCTATTTTGTTGGTTGTTACATGAGATTGAAGCTAATTAGAGTGTTGGTATTTATTTTTCATCTATTTTTGGTGTTTTAAATTTAATATTATTGGGTTGACTTTTTCTACCTTGATTGATCTCGTAAAACAACCTTGATGCTTCTTGGTAACATACTTTCCTTGTTTATGTTGTTATATTTTCATTTATGTTTCCTTTTTCAGTATGTGTTCCCTATTTTCTTGGAAAATGGGTCTATTAACTTTTTAAGATGAGGTAGAATACACTCAATTGAAGGTTCTTGTACTTTTTGTTTTTTCAGGTAGCGGTTTCTTTTTTAGATGTACATATTTTTCATTTCTATTTTGTTGGGTGCATGAGATTGAAGTTAATTAGAGTGTTGGCATTGTTTTGTCATTTATTTTTGGTGTTTTAATTTTAATGTAGTGTTTTAATTATTAAGAAGGTGACATAGATAAGAGACTAGAATAAAACAGGTCTATCATTTTTCATTTTTCTTCTTTCTTAACTAAGCTTTTAAAGAAGCATATAATAGACCATGATGTCATATAAAATAAACATGGTTATATATTTAATAAACAATTTTATAAAAGGCATGAATAAGTTTAAATTTCCAAGAATGAAAAAAAAATAAAATAAAAAAAAATAAAAAAAAAAAAATAAAAAAAAATAAAAATTAAAAAAATACTTTCAAATTTGAATGATTTGAAGCTAAGTTGAATTAGAAAAATTTGTATGTATGGAATGAACATAAACATAAATAAGTAAATACTTTAAACCTTTAGTTGAGTTGAATCTAAGTCGAATGAATTAGATATTTGTAGTTGATTTGAATTAGAGATCTCTAGTTGTTTTATTCTTCCAACTCTCCAACCATCCAACCAAGTAGAAGCAACATTTCTTGTTACCTAGCCTTCTGACAAATTTGCTTAAAAAATAATATTTTGCACAACCTAACACTACATATATAAATATATTAAATTTGATTTATTGAAATTTTTTTGTTACAACAATTAGAAAACCCATTAAATATGGTTGAAAAATGGACATTATGCATAGAAGTTTCTTGTTATTCCAATCTAGGACAAGTAGTGATTACTTATGTGCTATGCAATATTGTGATGAAAAAATTCCTCCATAGGAAAAGGAATGTACCTGGAAGAACAACAAACAATGAATCATATTGTATTGCATTAATAGAAGGCTTAGGAAAAGCTAGGGATTATTAATCCACTGGAATTGTAGCCTTCACCAATTCTCAACTTGTGTGCAACCAAATGAAAGGTGTGTACCAAGTTAAAAAGGAGAGGTTAAAACAGTTGGATGGAGAAGCAAAAAATATTGCTAGTCAATTTCAATCATTTAACATAAGACATTTGTGAAAAGGTTAATAGGATGTCTAGTGATCTATTGTATGGGGCAATGTCAATTCAAGATTTGTGTGTGAAAGATGAATTACTATTAAGAAGTTCTCCATCAATATTTATTGATGTACATTGTAATATATCTTTGAAATATGTGTGTTTTTTGGTTATCAATGTGTCATTTTTAATGACCATGTGTTTTTTCATTTCTATACCAAGTGCGCCTCCACTATGTAAGCACAAAATGATTAACTTGATATTTTTTAGAAAATTTTGTATTTAATTTTCAAAATGTGCACGCTTCAACAATTTTTTTTTTCTTGAGTATATTTTAAATGAAGAGCTTCTGAATGTTACATTATTTTTCTAAATTCTTTCAATGTTTTTAACTAGAAATTTTAAGATCTCAAAATGCATGATGTAATTTCAAGGGTTAAATAAAGTAAATTCATGAGGTAACTTAAATGGTTATCTAAATTTTCTAAATACTTAATCCTTTTAAAAAGGAATTTCAAGATTTTTAAATGCATGTTGTAACTTCAAGGGTTACAACAATTTTCTGAATTCTTGATCTTTTTAAATAACATTTTTAAAAAAGAATTGTAAATCCATGAGGTGTCTTTTTAAATATCATGCATGTCTATATATCTATAGATATCCATATCATGGATGAGCATTTTCCATGTGATTCTTCAAGGAAAACATCAATGGAGTCTCATGCATCTACTAGAGCAAAAGGTTGAGTTAGTGGATCAAAGAGAATATCAAATGAATCAAGGTCCATCCTTCACATCATGGTGTGTGTGTGTGTGTGTGTGTGTGTGTGTGTGTATATATATATATATATATATATATATATATATATATATTTGTATATGTTTGTGCATTTACTTAAATGATAAATAAGTAGAATCATATGTATGTACACATTAATATTGAAAATTAAGTTTCTATTTTTTTAGATGCTTTGTTCACAGTGTTGTCGTGTGATGATGGTCAACATTCTCCAGGTGGTCATCAATCTGAGGGTGGTCAACATTCTCCAGGTTGTCAACATCATTTTGGTAAATTATACACATCTATATTGCATACATGTATGAATACATTTGTTCACATGCTTTTATATCTATGTAATCTTATATATTGATCTAGTAGGTGAAAATGTTGATCCAAGTAGGCGTAAGCAAAGCTGGACAGTTCAAGAAGAAGGTTAGACACCAACTACTTTTTATCCATCAGATATTCTAAATGAGCTTCCTTGGGAGATAAACCTCCAACAATAAACATTACAAAAGTGCAAAACTCATTATTCTAAATTCAGGAAAGATCTTGGGAGTTCGGAGCTCCCTCGAAAGAGTAGAGAAAGATTAGAAATAGTTATGCACTCTCTAAGCTCATTTCTTGATGTTTACGAGAATCTTGGGCCAACCACGAATTAATTTATAAATGTGATGAGGCATAGAAAGGAAGCAGTGAAGGGTCTAGATAAATGGCCTGAGGTTAATTAAAGGGGTTACAAAAGAAGATGAAAAATCTATGTTTAATTTCAAAGAAGGGTTGAAAACAAATATGCTCAAGGTGAAATATTTCAATCACCCTAATATAGATTTCCATTTGTATGATAGGTTCCTTGTAGCATATGGAAAGCCGCCATGGAATTATGAGGTTCTAGTTTATTTTACAAAATTATTTTATGTAGAATTTTTTTGGGGTATGAAACCCGATTATAATGATCTTCCATCCGAATATTATGGTACTGGGAAAGGTCAGTTATATAATCGTAAGGGCACATTACGTGATACTAAATTGCCTCGCCCTCAGCCACCTTTAGTATGCCAACCTCCTCGTCTAATAACTTTTCGGTCAGAGATGGATGCCACTTCTCAAATTAGTAGAGAAGGAAGGGATGCCATTATAGACAACATACAAATTTCATTGACAAGAATTGATATTGGTCTAAATCAGAAAAGAGCACGTGTTAATTTTGTATATAAAACATATGAGGAGATAGATAATATGAATACTGAGGAGCTTAAATCATATTCAAAGGCTTGTCATAATGGTTGGCAAGAATTAATTGTTCATGACAAAGAGGGTGTGGGATTGGTATGTGTTAATGGTTAGGGTTGATATTTTAATGTAATCTGTAATGTATGTGTTAATGTTAATTCACATACATTTTTTTATTTTTTTCAAATATAATCTAACAAAAATGTATCATATGTTCGCCATTTGCAGTTAACTCATTTGTTGAATGAAAATTTTCATAATTTCACGGTCCCAGGTTCAAGTTCCAATGAAGATATTTTTAGACATGTTAGTTTTTTTTTAAGAGTTCATGCTGATACAGTTATTATTCTACGTTTATTAAATATTGGTATATTGTGATTTCACATATTTTTAAAATAAATAATTATGTATATATAATTAAATGTTAATAGATTCTAATTCTAACCGATGTTTTGGACATAGCACCAAAAGGGCACAATGGAGGGCGAACACCATCATGTATTGCATGGAATTTGAAAATATTATAAAAAAAAATTATGATCTTACATTCTCATTTAATTTTAAAATAGTAAATTTTAATTTTAAAGTACATAATCTTATGTACATATGTAATTTCACATGTTTTGCAGGGCACCCATGATTTAGAGGAGAGCACAAGGAGGTTGATAGATCATATATTTAAGCGAGATTGTCTAAATTAATGTAACTTTTTATTTGACATATTTTTAATGTTATATTTATTTTTATCATGATATAAATTTTGGAGATATTTAAAGTAAAAATATTTATTATGAATTGATGTATCTTATTATTTGAAAAAAAATTATTATATATTTTAAAATTTTGGACAAATTTTAAATGTTGAACTCTTTATTATGATTTAATACAAACTACTTTTGGATTTTATGTACATTTTTCATGGTACAAGTTGCGTGATGTATGGTTTGATGCTTAAAACTTGGTTTTACATATTTAAGTTCATGAATCTGTAGTGTAATGAAAGTAAATTCGAACGTAGTTGGTACATTTTGCATTCAATCATTCCTATACCTATAATGTTAGTAGATGATTCTTAGGTTTTTTTTAAGTTGTTTTATCTTGACTTATTTAAAATGAATCTATTAAAATTGCAAGTTACAAAATGTGGTTTTCATTTTGCATCTGAATGAATCAAGTATAATTCGATGTAGATGTCTAAAACAATGATAACCTAAAATTTCATTATAAAATATGGTAGATGTACATTTTGCATTCATGTATAGAAAGGCTACAATGGATGTCAGTTGATAGTTAAATTTTAATATAAGTTGTTTGAAAGCACATTTACATAAGTTAGATAAAATTGCATTATAAACATGGCCCACAATTTGCATGATGCATGCATGGCTTAATGTTTTTAAATGTTTTACGTATTTGCATTTAGTTGGTACATTTTTCATTCAGTCATTCTTATAATGTTAGTAGATGATTCTTAGGTTTTATTTAAAAAAAATTTGTCTTGACTTATTTAAAATGAACTATTAAAATTTAAAATTACAAAATGTGGTCTACATTTTGTATCTGAATCAATCAACTATAATTCAATGTAGATATCTAAAACAATGATAACTTAAAATTGCATTATAAAATATGGCACATTCACATTTTTCATTCATGTATAGAAAGGCTACTATGGATGTTGATTGATAGTTAAATTTTAATATAAAGTTGTTTAAATGCACATTTACATAAGTTAGATAAAATTGCACTATAAAACATGACCCATAATTTGTATGATGCATGCATGGTTTGATGCTTTTAAATGTTTTACATATTTGAATTTCATTGGTACATTTTGTATTCAATAATTCCTATAATGTTAGTAGATGATTCTTAAGTTTTTTTAATTTTTTTTTGTCTTGACTTATTGTTGTAGCAGCTATAACCACCCTCCAAAATTTTTCCTTAGCTTTGTTTTCGAGCCTCCCTACCAACCTTCACAGTAGCATGTCTTGCTTCGTTAACTACACAAGCTCCAGTGATTTTCTTGCAGAAAGACAGCTTGTCGATCAAACCTTGATGCATTCCCCTCACAAGCTATTCATACAGACTTGGTCCAGCAGCAAGCTGAGCAGCTCCTTCAAGAATTTGTGCAAATCTAGAGGGAAACCAACCTTCCCTACAGAATTACACAACCTTGACTAGCATCTTGCTGGGTCTGAGAATTGCGCAATTCTGCTAAAAGGGCTTCACCCAGAAAATTGTTCAATCCTTCCCAGTTGGGCTACTTAGCACAGAATTTGTGCAAACCTGAGAAGCAGTCAGGTGCTCTACCTAGAAATTGCACAAATATTTTGAGCAGCCAGCCCAGCTCCTAGCCAGAAATGTGCATTTTCTCCCAGGAGTTGAGCAGCCTCTTGAAGTACAGTTGAGTTGACTAGCTCCCTCCAGGACCGAGAAAAACATACTTGCATGCATGGGTTGCTTCTCCCAAGGAAACATGCAAAGGTATCCCTTGTTTCAGGGGTCTATTTTTGGCAGTTGGATGTTACACGCAAGGATCCTTGCAAAAACCTCGCACCAAGTGTCGCTTTCCCTAGATCTCTGGCATGCGCGTCACAACATCAATTTTATCAAAACTCATCAATCGGATGTTGTAGAGCTCATTCCTCAAATCAACCTTATATATTTGACATCCCACATTGCATCTAGGAGCTATCAGCACATTCAGCTCAGTTTTTTTGGGGTAAGCTCGCTTTCCATGTCTTGTGTTGCATTTCTAGCGCTTTTTGTTTTTCACTTCATATGAACATTGTCTGGATGATTTCATTGATCATTTGTTGTCACTTTGATACATACTAACTTGTACTAGCATCGTTTTAGTTTTCATTAACATCTCACTATTGTCACATGCATGAAACTTTCATGAATGGTCACTGATTTGGCAACTTGCCTCACCCACATGCATGTTGTTCCGTTTTATGAATTTTCCATTCACCCTTTGCATGTACGATCATTAAATTATGCTTACACTCGGTATTGCCATGGATTTAGATTCACATTCACTTTTAGTTTCTCGTCGATGAGCCTGGCCAGCCTTGGCCTAGACTCTACCTCACCAAGACAGCATTGCGCAATCCTGAGAGGGAATGCTTTGTCTTCCTCTCAGGAAATGCGCATTTTTTCCCAGTGAATGTCCTCTAGTCTTGCATTGCACAATTCTCAGGGACAATGACTGTTGGCCCAGAAAATTTCCCAATGCAGTCACTAAGCCTGTAACCATTGGGAGCTAAAATTTTGCATTGCGCAATTCCATCAGTCAGCGACTAGATGGGATTATGCATTGTGTAGTTCTAGCAATCATCAGCCTCCAAGAAGCCAGACTATTCCTTGCACAGCCTTAGAAGTTAGTCTCTTGACATTCTGGAGGAAATTGCGCGACCTTCATGATCAGTCACAAAGGTATGTTGCAAGTCAGTTCTTAAGTTCATTTTGGTTTTTGACTAACATATTTCTTTCCATGAGTGTTTCCATGTCTATAGGTATCACAAGTGTTCATTTTCATCTTAATAGCATAGGTACGATGGTTTCCAGGTGAGCAGAGTCGAAGACACCATTCAAAGCACACTTGGGGATGCAGTCGATCAAGTGTCTATGGACTTTCCTTCCCACGAAGACATCAATTTGTTTGTAAACAAAGACATCAAGATATGACAACAACAAGATCATGAAAAATAGATGAAGGCATCATACTGAATGCAATGGATGCAAGAGGAAGGTTGTTGACAACACAGAGGCGGAAAAAAGTTGCAAGCTCAAGCAGATCCACTGGTGATGAAAGCAACTTTGGAGACTCAGGCTATGAGGTGACAGAATGACATGAAGATCGCGCAAAGACAAAGAGTGGAACAAAGAAGAAGTTTCATGTGTTGAAGAAGAACCTCAAGGAAGAACATGAGCTACACAAAAAATCGAATGAGTTGTAACAGAAATAGGAACAACATGGGATACAACATGCACTCATGGATGAAACTACATCCGTACAAGTTATAGATCCATCCTAGCAGCTGGCACAAAATGGACATGGTGAGTAGTGTTGTTGATCACATGTAAGGTTTTTAGCAACATGCATGTCATTATGTGCATGCATGTAATCCAACCCATTCAAAACACTCACCAAGGCGAAGACAAGAAGAAAGTCTGACTGGAGCTGAGCATGTAGTTGACAGTTGATATGCATGACCACCAGCACAAAATGGAAGATCAACATGGACACTATGCATCAATGTGTTGCTAGTTCGATTGCACGAAAAATACCATGCAAATGCTAGCAGACAAGTTGGATGATAGAGCCACACCAATGCACCCAGATGCAACGGAGGCAAGAGTTCGCTTCAGCAAGATGTCACCATGGCATGCATGCACACCATCATGGACGACCAAGCTTGGCATCAGCTCACCACCTTCACCATCATAAGCATGTCAAAGATTTGGTCTCACCACAACAGACCGAGTGTCAGTTATGTCTTGCATGGCTTGCTTAGGCAATTTTCTCTCACATGATCACATGTGCATTGTAATGTAATGTCATGTCAAGTGGAAATTCAAGTGTCAATAGTTGGATGTAATAGTCATAGAGTAGATGAAGAGTCGTGAGGGTAGATGAATTGTCACAAAGGGGAATGTCAAGGGTCACCCCACCCTTTTCTATAAATAGAACTTCATAACTCATTGTAAATGATGGTCAGCCAAGCTTCGATAGGAGTATCTTAGAGAAGTATTCGACAGTATTGTAATGAGCCTTGGATTCTGCACTGTGCAGAGCAAGTACATCTCTTTGGAGGAGAAGGCGGTTGTGGCTTTAATGTTCCACTATTAGAACTGGTGGTTGGACATGGATGTATTGTATGACTGGAACTTACACTTCTTAATATAACAGAGCCAACATGTTTCATTCATATGTTGTATTGTATTCTATGCTATCTGGTTTACTCTAAATGATATATGTATTGTTTTCTTACACATGCATGTATGGAATATTTTGTATAAGTATGTATGAGTCTTTTTGAAATGTGTTGTTGTTTTAACCATCACTTTGGATTGCTGGCTAAATTTCTTTCCAACTTGTGATGCATCTTTGCGCATGTGTTCCCTTCCAACCTGAGTACTATTACAGGTTTTCAAGGGGCACACTCATCTCAACGCCCATGTGTTAGAACCTCTCATGCACATTCCTTGGCTTGCTACAGCTATCACACCCTTGCTACCAACAGAGTTATCTTGCTTGCCTCTGTGCAAAATCGTGGTCAAGGAATTACTGTACGACCCACTATTGGGACTCCTACACCAAACATCTAAACTCTAATTGGGACTTCTTACCAGTGAGATCCCCTGAAATGTTGGAATGTCTAGCACCATCAACATTTTGGCACTAGGAGGTCCAGATGACAAGTTGAGTCCTCACATCTCTTTTGAATCTTTACATATCTATCATGACTAACTATCAAGTTGCTCTTTCGGAGTGTTTGTCTTATGGAAATGACTTCATTATCTCATAAAAGCTCTTGGATAACTTGTCTCATAAAACATATGATGGTGGAGGCCACATAGCCTTGGTTACGCATGTGGTCGAAATTGTAGCCTCATGTGAAAGACATGGATTCTTTGAAGAATACATGAGTTGCATCTTGTTCATCTACACACTTCAAGGGAACCCAATGCACTATTGTGCCATGCTGCCCGAGAAATATATTCATTCTCTTGTTCATCTAGTTGCAGAGATAGACTATGCTTTCAATCACTTTGACCATAAAGCACTCAACAAAGAAATTCTAAAATTATGAAAATCACTTGATGAATCCGTTGAACAGTTTCACACATGCTTTTTTAATCTTGCATACCAATTTCCCAAAGATGATATTGATTGGGGATTTCTTGATGGGAGAATTGAGTATCTTCTTTACATATCTAAAAATCTAGAATTCTTGAAATCACTCGAATTTCGCTCATACTCCAGTGTTGGAACTGCGCAATCACGAGTAGGCACAGTCACTATCACAAGTGATTTTCTGCCTTCACCTCATCAAACAGATCCACCACCGTGGAGTGATGTGGGACATCATGCACATACCTTTGTTGAACTGTCACATCCTCCCACCCCACTTTCTCTTGATATTTTGCATATTTGGCTTGCAAACCTGTTGGTTGTCATGTGTTCCCTCGACCTCCATCCTTGCGTTTTGTTGATCCTACAGATTGTACAATCCTGTTCTCTTCCATTCAAGACTCCTCACCTACTGTGAACAAGGATCAATCTGTGGATAAAGTTGGTGTTGTGCAGCCAACCTGTGCCACCATTCGTGATGAGTGTGTGCGGGAATCTAAAGAAGAACCCATGGTGAAGGATGAATCCCTTCTAGTTGTACCTCATCCACTTTATCTTGTCATCCCTTGTTATTTTGTCACTATTGATTTCCCCTATGAAAACTTATTTCGGATGTTTCTACTTCCATCATTCGCAGGACACACCATATGTCAATTTGTCATTACAGTGTGGAGAGGACACATCTTCCTTAGAAAATCCATTGAATCTATCATATATCTTTCCTAAAAACACTAAATTTGAACATCTTTTCTTCCCATCTACCCCTCTACCTGATTCATCAAATCAAGAGGGTGCCAATGAACATCCTAAATTTTCTGATCTTTGTTGTCATAATCCATCCACTTCCTCGTGTGATCACGATGTGATTCAATCATTGCTAATTTGTCCAAGGCACTGGTCTACAATGATCTATCTATCAACAAAGTCAAAACCCCACAGACAGTCGAGGCACTTCAACCTGATCTGATGGTTATGTCAGGCCCTCACTATCTTGAGGCTGGTTTCACTTCCGGTCAGGAAATTGTTGAAACACTCAAGTCTCCTCATCACTCTTTGCTTTTCATTGAAGATCAACCAAACACCTAGATTTCGCTTCCTCCACTTGAACTACACAATCCCATTGCTCATCCTTTGGAGGAATCTCACATAGCAAGAACACATCCACAACATAAGTGGTCTATCTTTCTCACATTTTCTTTCATGTCACACTCAAGAGAATACACATACTGAACATCTGCATGCAGTGTAGCACAGCACTATGGCAGCTCCACAGAGTGCAAATCATGTGCTTTCACTCATCTTTGTTCTATGGTCGCTTGGAAACTCGGAGTGTGTTTGTCTTCACTGTTATATCTTTCTTATTTGTTGGTTCACATAGCTATCTTTCTCGCAAACCATGCCTTCACCAGCAGGGGCCAACTGATGTGTCAGTGGTTGCATTGGAAGAATCACTTTACGTGAAATGGCCCATGCACTGTTAGCTTAGGAGTACGAGTCTTGTTTGCTTTCAGTCTGTTTTCTTGCATGCTTGTTTTCTTACTCTCTTTCTTTCAATTTTTCTTATGCTTCTGCTTCACTTTGTTGTTTGTTTTCTTTTTTGGTTCATAGGTTAGTTTCACATGAAACCATGTATGACTCTTGAAACAAGCTAGGTAAAGTATGAGAGGACTTGTACAATTATCAACATTTGGTTATCTGTTGTCCACTCTCTTATGTAAATTGTCCTCAGTCCATGTTACTGTTAGCTCTGTTATATAAAAGGATAAGAAAAGGGATTCAAGCACTCTCAAAGGCTGTAAACACACTTAAGTTCATGCCAAGCCAACCATTTCTGATATTCAATTCTTCAAATTTTGGCTAAAATTTTCCTACCGGTTGAAGAAGTTGCAAGAGGAAAGCCCTTGGAGGAGCAGAAATACACTATCAAGAGGCACAAATACTCTAAAAATCATGAAAAATCTCAAATCGCAGGCTTAAGGGTCCGAAATCATATCAGCCATTGGATCTGGCCGATCAACGATCCAGATTGCGTCGGCATACCGTAGTCGGAGCAGGCGGGCAGTGGCAGCGACTCAGGAGACCTCACCGATGAGCGATCGCCGATATCGCATCGGCGGGTCGCAATGGAGGACTTACAAAAGAGGCTTGGGCCTTTATATTTGGTGATATGCGATCGCCGACATCACATTGCCGATATCAAGTCGACATATCTCATCGGCGCTTCCAAAGGGGGCAGGGCCTTTTGCATAGTTATGTGTGCGATGCGAAAAGCCGGACCCGATGGCGCTATAAATTATTTCTCATAAATTTTTGGGTCCGCGGTGATATCACTATTGACGCTTTTAAAAGGGGTAGAGCTTTTATACAAGGCATGTATGAAACCCGATGGGTCGGACCCGATATCATTATGAGTGATTCTTCATAAAATTTCAAGTCCGCGCTAAGGCCTTTTCAATGATTTTGGGCGCATCTTCGTTATATAATGAAATATGAGGAATAAATAAAGGAAGCCTTGGGGGGGTGCCGATAGCGATGAAGCCCGGATCTGATCGGGTCCGGGAAGCAAAATATATATGTTCTCAAGTTCGCCAAAGGCAAATTTCCAGTGTTTTGCAGCATTTTTCAATGTATTTTCAAACAGAGGATTGGCCAGCTATCATGTGCGATTGCGACCCGAAAGGCAACCCAATAGAGGAGTGATGCATGCATTGACTGTTAATATTTAAAATGTGGCAAAGCGGGCAGGATTTCTCAGTGGCGCGGAGCTGGTCAAAGCAAGCATGGAGTAGTACAGCGGAGCAGGCAGCTGTATTCAATTCGCAGTATGGCCAAGCAAAAGAGGACGTGGCCCAAACAGATCAATATTTATCAGTCATGATGGAGCCATTTCAATGTTCAGCGACTGCAGTTAGTCAGCAGTATGGCCAAGGAGGAATTAGGACACCGCAGATCCAGTCAAAGCATTCAATGGCTATGGGCTTCACCCATATTTCGTTCCACCTACCCAAAAAGGACTGCAGAGCACCAGAGAGGGACAAATCCATTCAAAACACAGTCAAACTTGTATCAGAGGGCCATTCCTAAATGTAAATTTGGTTGGTGGCCATTTATGGGCTCCTCCACGCATTGTTTAATAGAGATATTTTGTATTGTAACACTATATATACTCAGAACTCAGATGTAATCAGATGATGAGTGTTTGATGAATGAGAGCTTATTGTAGCCTTCTAACTTCTGGAGACTGTAACTACTTTGTAACCTGCAGCGTCTGGTCTTCATTTCCAATTGATACAAAATTCTTTTGCTGTCAATTGCTCACTTTCCATTTCTGCTTCTTGTTCCAGGCTGTGCCTCTTTTGCATTCGTTCATTTGCTGTAAATGTTAGCATTAGAGGGGCTGTCATCCCACCTCTGTGTTAGAATTTGCCATGTATAACTGAACATGTATGCAGGTTTTTGTTGTTGTAATGCATAGAGAGTTGTCATCCTGTCTATGTATTAGAATCCAGATTTACAGACCTTTTACTGGTTGCCGCCGGGCATCACAGGGTCCTGTGCATCCGCTGGGGTGATTAATTTTCTTCATTATCACCTTTACCTTAAGCTGTGAGTAATTGGTGGTTAAAAGCCTTGTATTCTGGGGATGTTCACCCATGTCTGGGGTCAATCATAGTAGAAGTGGTTATCCGGCTTAAAAGGTGTTGCACATCCTCCATTTATCCATCATTTCATCTGATAGAATTGTTAAATTTTTAATGTTCCTGAGCATCACTGATATACAACCTAGGTGAGTTTCTTGGGGTGATAACATTAATTGGCGCCGTTGCCGAGGAGAGGAGAATCAAAGTTCAGCTTCCCTGGGAGAACGACATAGTTTAAAGCTTTGACGACAGACAAGGTTTGAACACAGAATTTGGTTGTAATCATCTGTCTAGCGACTCCACTGGTGGAAGACCATCCTTTGGCGACTCCACTTTAAAGTTCTGGCTCAGTTTGTGAGGCATACTAGAAGAAATCCACAGAAATCTCCAGCTGAACCATTGCTTGACCCTGAAAGAGTTGTTAAAGCGAAGAAACCATCAAAGAAAGGGGCATCAGGATCAGGTAAGCCTAAAAACTCCGATTTATCTCTGAAAGATGAGTTTATAGCTGAAGAATCACAGCTTGAAGTTTTAGAGCCCAGCACTGTTAACAAAGAAATTCTTTTAGAGATCAGTTCAGCCCCTTTTGCAGTCAGTTCTCATTTGAATCTCAATCCAAAGAGAGTTTCCCATACTGTCCAAAACATCCCAATATCTTTCCCATCCATTACGTTATCTCCTGTTGCTCTATCTATTAGTAGTCTTCCACATATTTCAAATATGGCAGGACAGCAAGCACCTACCAAGATTGAAAGAATCGTTGCTGCTAGATATGGACCGTTGGTCTTGCCTGTACCTTTAAATTCCATGCCTACAGGAGAGTATCAAAAATATATGCCCAAATTTACTGGAACAGAGGGAGTGACAGCGGAAGAACATCTTGAAGCTTTTTATAGTTATGTTGAAAATTTAGATATCAGTGAGAATGACGTATGGATGAGAGTTTTTGTTCAGAGCCTTGATGGAGAGGCTAGGAAGTGGTTTAGAGAATTACCCCAAAGATCTATAACAGATATTGAAGCATTAGATGAAGCATTTTTGAAGCAATGGGGAGATAAGAAGGACCTATTATATTATCATACTGAGTTTGGAAACTTGAAAAGAGAAAAGGGTGAATCTTTGTCTGATTTCAATAAAAGATTTAATAAGATGTATAGTAAAATACCAGCTGAGGTAAAACCTACCCCCACCACTGCCAAACATACATATGCTAATGCTTTTGACCCTGATTTCTGCTTACTGTTGAGAGAAAGAAGATGCCCTACTTTGAATGATATGCAAGAAGCAGCCCTCGAGGTGGAATCAAATATTATGGCAGCAGAGAAGTTGAAAAGTCAAATTGATAGGAGAAAGCCGAGAGGGGAGGTTTCTTCTTCTCAGGCTCCAAATTCAGAGCCTAAGTTGGAAAAAATGGCTAAGATGATAGAGTCATTGGCTGTTGAAGTTTCAAGGCTAAAAATAGAGCAGGCTTCAGGCAAAACAAGGCAACAAAACACCTTTGCTCCAAGAAGTCCAAACCCATTCAGAAAAGCAAACGATCAGCTACAAATCATGCAAAGAGGTGAGCAAGCCAAAGAAGATCATAAGGTTAAGCCTCCTTTTCAAAATGCAGTAATGGA
Organism: Pinus taeda; assembly: GCA_000404065.3. Lineage (NCBI taxonomy): Eukaryota > Viridiplantae > Streptophyta > Pinopsida > Pinales > Pinaceae > Pinus > Pinus taeda. Next base: position 215,658 of record APFE030660775.1, on the reverse strand, counting down.
GGGGGAACAATTTGAAGAAGAGGAAGATGAAATTCACTGCATGGAAGACAAAGGTAGTGTTGTATTTTTAACATTGGCTGAATATGAAGAGTCATTGCAGCAAGAGAAAAACAAGCTAGGATGGGACACTAATGCTGTGCTACAATCAGGTGAACAGCAGCGCAAATATAATCTAAGATCCAATGCAAATAATGCCAAAGAAACAATTGCACAAGAAGCTGCTGCCCAAGTAGCTCCACAACATACCAGGCAAAGAAGATCAGCAGCTGATCCGGTCGCCCTCAAAGTTCCAGTCCAAGAGGTAAAAACTACTGATAAGCCTTTCTCTTCTTTTAGTTTTGAATCAGAAGTTCAAAAATTGAAGGTTGATGTGCCTCTGGCTGAGTTGGTCATGAGTGAGTTGTTCAGAAAACCCATCCTTGAGGCCCTTGATCTACAGTCTAAACAAACCTCCATGGACTCTGTCAACTTGCAAGATGATAAGCCTACTATTGTGCTTAGTCCCATGATTGAACCTGCTGATAATAGTTCTCCATCTTTCTATGTTTCATTGACTATCCATGATAAAATCCTCCACAATTGTCTGCT
>APFE030660775.1:183700-196492 GCA_000404065.3 Pinus taeda | reverse complement strand
AGGAGTTGCTGATGGAAAAGCGTACCCTGTATCTATGATATCCCAGACTTCTGTACCAAGAGATTGAAGATAGGCTGTAACTCTTACCTTCCAATAGACGAAGTTGGTCCCATCAAAAATTGGTGGCCTGATTGAATATTCTCTCTCGTAGTTGCTCATGATGATAGATCTTCCTTCAAGCGATCAAGCTTCTTCTGAAGGACCCACTCTGATACCAATTGTTAGAAATAATACTGAGAGGGGGGGTGAATCAGTATTATCAAACTCTTCTCAATTTATACAAATATTTTCAGATCTGGCAATTTAAACTTGCATATACCTTCCAAACTTATAATTAGATGTTTGTCATTAATTTGTATGTGAGAACCATAGAACAATGCGTAGGAACACAAAATAGACAGTCACACCAAGGAACACAAGATGTAAGGTGGAAACCCAATGTGGGTGAAAACCACCTGCTGTAAAATGTCTATATCTTCTTTCAATAAGAAACTTCTTCTTACAATGATTTTGTACTGGTGCAGTCCTTTGCCAGTACACAGGCTGCAACCTACAGAGAGCTACAACCCTCTCTCATTTTCTAGCTTCTCCTGGAAGGGAGCTACAACCCCCTTAGCTCTTGTACTAGCTAAGATACTAGTACGTAGGTGCTGACCTTCTCTTTCTTCCAGGGACCACGTTTCATAATTTTCAAACTAGATCCAAAACATCAAGTACATGTGCATCACCCAATCTCCTTTAAACAATTAACTTCTCAGAATGCAGTAACCAAAATATATCACCAATAACCAGCCACCAATTTAAACCCAGATCTCTGGAGAAACATGTAAAATACAGCTAAAATATATTTCAAGAAAAGGTCTGCAACTTCACCGAAGGAAACCTGCGGATATCCGCACTTCTACCATGATGAGTTTGTGCAGCTCCGCACCTTCACTGTTTACTATTCAGCGCACTTCCACACCTGCTCCGCTGATTCAACTGCGCACCTCCGCACCTGCGCCTTCTGCTGCGCTACGTTCCTCCGCACCTGTGCCTTCTTCTGCATTGTGTTCCTCCACACCCGCGCCTTCTGCTACGCTGCATTCCTCCACACCTGCGTTGTGGATCACCTGCAGACCTCTCTATAGGGCCAAATTCTCAGTCCTCCAATGTGCCATAGACTGTCAAACCCACAGATCTGATCATGCGCCAAAGAGATCACGACCTATCAATAGATCCGCCTGACAATTTACAGATTTCTCTTTTATCTAGATCTAGCTTTTCAAACCGATCACCGAAAACTTCAGATCTTAAGATATTCAATATTCAAGTGACTAGCCAAAGGATCTCCTTTCCTTTTTATAGGCAATCCCTTACTCAAACCATGGATCAAAACCATAGAAAACCAATACAAGGGATCCAAAACCTGGGTTCAATATTTTAGATGCCAAAACCACGGACCAAAACCATAGGAACAAAAACGTCGGACTAAATACCACGGACCAAACATAAGATGCGCATTTTTCTCTGCATGAAAGTTCGTGCATTTTAGGTTCGCACCTTTTTTGCGGGAGACCTGTGAACATATTTGCACCTTTTCAACGGTTCTCCTGCGCAACCTATCGAAGACCGCATCTTTTGATCTATGCACCTGCGGAACTAGAAAATAACATTGTTGTACTATAATTTATCATCGGAGATGAGTGGGTTGCCATCAAGTACAACATATGTAACATAATGCCAACAGAAGGTTGTTGAAAACACAGAGGCGGAACAAAGTTGCAAGCTCAAGCAAATCCACTAGTGATGAAAGCAACTTTGGAGACTGAGGCTATGAGGTGACAAAGTGACATGAAGATAGAGAATGGAACATAGAAGGAGTTGCATGTGTTGAAGCAACAACTCAAGGATGAACATGAGCTACACAGACAAAAAAATTAGTTGCAGCAGAAACAAGAACAGCAGGGGGCACAACATGCACTCAAGGATGAAACTGTGCACGTACAAGTTATAGATCCATCCCAGTAGCTGGCACATAGCAGACATGGTGAGTAGTGTTGTTGATCGCATATAATGGATTCAACAGCATGCATGCCATTGTGCATGTGATCCAACCCATTCAGCATACTCACCAAGGCGAAGACAAGAAGCAAGTCCGATTGGAGCTGACCATGTAGTTGACAGTTGATGCACATGACTGCCGACACACACTGGAAGATCAACAAAGACATTATGGATTAGTCTGCTTCTAGTTTGGTGCCACCAAAAATACCATGTGCATGCTAGCAAACGAGTTGCATGAAGGAGCCACATTAATACACCCGAATGCAATAAAGGTAAGAGTTCACTTCAGCAAGATGTCACCATGGCATGCATGCACACCATCATAGATGAACAAGGTTGGCATCAACTCACCACCTTCATCATCGCAAGCATGTCAAAGAGTTGGTCTCACCACAACAGATCTAGTGTCAATGATGTCTTGCATGGCTTGCTCAATCCATTTTGTCTCACATAAGGACATGTGCATTGTAATGTAACATCATGTCAAGTGGAATTTCAACTGTCAATAGTTGGATGTAACAGTCATAGAGTAGATGAAGTGTCATGAGGGTATATGAACTGTCACAAAGGGAATGTCACGGGTAATCCCACCCTTTTGTATAAATAGAACCCCATAACTCATTATAAAGGCTTTTGATCAGCCAAGCTTTGATAGGAGTATCTTAGAGAAAGCTTGGATAGTATTGTAATGAGCCTTGGCTTCTGCATTGCGCAGAGCTAGTACATCTCTTTGGAGGAGCAGACAGTTGTGGCTTTAACATTCCACTATTGGGACTAGTGGTTGGACATGGATGTATTGTATGACTGGAACTTACACTTCTTAATATAATAGATCCAGCATGTTTCATGAATATGTTGTATTGTATTCTATGTTATCTGGTTTACTCTAAATAATATATGTATTGTTTTCTTACGCATGCATGTATGGACTATTTTGTATAAGTATGTATGAATCATTTTGAAATGTGTTGTTAATTTAACCATCACTTTGGATTTCCTGCTAACTTGCTTTCCAACTTGTGATGCATCTTCACTCACGTGTTCCCTTCCAAGCTGAGTACTATTACAAGTTTCCAAGGGACACACTCATCTCAATCCCCATATTTTAGAACCTCTCATGTACCTTCCTTGGCTCATTGCACCTGTCACACCCTTGCTACCAACAGAGTTATCTTACTTGCCTCTATGTGAAATCATGGTCAAGGCATTACTATATGACCCACTGTTGAGACTCCTACACCAAATGGTCTGAGGTCTAATTAGGACTTATTACCGGGGATATCCTTTGACATGTTGGCGAGTCTGCACCATCAACACTTATTTAAAATGAATCTATTAAAATTGCAAATTGCAAAATGTGGTCTACATTTTGCATTTGAATGAATCAAGTGTAATTCGATGTAGATGTCTAAGACAATGATAACTTAAAATTGCATTATAAAATATGGTACATGTACATTTTGCATTCATGTATAGAAAGGCTACTATGGATGTCAGTTGATAATTAAATTTTTAATATAAAGTTGTTTGAATGCACATTTACATAAGTTAGATAAAATTTCATGCATGCATGGCTTGATGTTTTTAAATGTTTTACATATTTGCATTTAGTTGTTACATTTTTCATTCAATAATTCCTATAATGTTAGTAGATGATTCTTAGGTTTTGTTTAAAGTTATTTTGTCTTGACTTATTTAAAATGAATCTATTAAAATTGAAAAAATTACAAAATGTGGTTTGAATTTTGCATTTGAATGAATCAAGTATAATTCAATGTAGATGTCTAAAACAATGATAACAATTTTCATGATGTGTGTGCATGGTTTGATTCTTTTAAAGGTTTTACATATAATTTATGTTCATGAATATGTAGAAATGAAAGTAAATTTGCATTTAGTTGGTACATTTTTCATTCAATCATTCCTATAATGTTAGTAAATGATTCTTAGTAAATGACTCATCCAACCACAATCAAAACTTAACAGAGAGGTGACAGCATTCGTCTCGACCAACCACAATCACAAATTAATAGAGTAGTGACATCACAATATACATCACAAATTAACAGAGAAGTAAATCCCCAATACAGGTATACATAACAAGAAATATACATATAAATTTGTAACTCAATACAAGATCCAATGAGTGTCACTTTCACATCATCACATTCTTAAGAATGTACAACCTAAAAGTGCAAAAAATGAAATGTTGACAATGTACTTGAACTCTAAGTTCTCAAATATGAATCCAAGTAGAACAAATTATTGGGCATTTCAATTAAAAAAAAATCTAATGGAATACCTTCTTCAATGATCTATTCATGGTCAACTTTTGACATTCTCAATTTTTTAAATTTCAATTATTTTTTTTATTGAACTTCCATCAACTTTATGCGCGTTGCACACACCAAGTGAATTTATTGACAATTGATGACATCAGGTTGATAGTCTTGAAAATAAACATTACTCTCAGTTTGGTGAGTTTCTTGGAAAAAATAACCTTTTAGTATAATAGACCCTCTTTCATATATAAAATCGTTATCATCATAGTCTTCCAATAACTTGATTTTTGGTTCAATGCACTGCATCAAATAATGTTTGACATTTTCTATGTTGTTACTGGGTGAAACTACAACGAAAACATCTCATGCACAATAAATCAAGTGTAAATTCATATCATAATTTACATGAAAATAACTTTATCAATATGAACTTGATTTTATTATCTATTTCTAGAGCTCTATATTTTAACTATTATCTAGATACTTATCCACATTGATTTTAAAAACATAAAACACACACACACACGCACACATATTGAAATAAATTGAAATGTTGCCTTCTCTAACAAGATCAGAAACTCAATCACCTTTAGATGATACTATTGTCTCCTCTAATTCCATCTCTTTGAAGCTTGCAACTAACGTTTTCCCCTTTGTATTTAGTTTCGTATGTTGCTAAGGTTTTACATACATACTGTTTTCACAAATATCATTAGATTGTGTCCTCTCTACAAATAGGACAAGAACAAGAATATTTTATTTTATCAAATGCAAATGCATTTTAGTAATATTTTGTTTTAATTGAATTAAATTTTTGAGTCCCTTTTCCTATTTAAACTTCATATGTAATCGATCTATCTACATCTTGGACTCCAATATGCCAAAAAAACTTGTAGTAAATTCAAACAAGAATTTAAATATGCTATTTAAAATACAATTTATATATGTTGAAGATAATCATTATCATATTGTTTAAACTATATAATTTATAAATGATTAAAATTAGACAATTAATAAAAATCATCATATATTAAAACTATATACATGTTAATTTGTACATATATGTACATACCTCCATTCTTTGGGTTAGTCTAATAGCTTAGTGAAACATCGCACCATTAAACAACTTGTTCAGCTGAGACAGGTATGTCTGTAGAGTTCTCCATTTGATATCTTGCCCCTGCACTATCATGTTCTCCTTTTCCATGACCATTCCCAAAGAAATTTCAATGATGTTTAATGTGGGTTTTCTTATGAAGATGACACAACCAAAAGAATGATTGTCAAGATTTGAATTGACATGTGCATCCATCTGACCATAGCCAATGTTCCTTGAATTTTATTCCACGATCTTTCAATGAGTCATATATCTTATCAAAACAATGTTGTACAAAATGTGTATCATGTGTATGATCATCACTGATATAAAATTGATATTATTTAATGGCATGTCGATTCTCACTAGTGTTTTCTATATCATCAACATTTTGTTTAGAATGTCTATATAGAATATGGATAAGCATACAGACTTGCTTAGAATGATAATATTCACTTTGTATTTCATTTTGTGCAACATACGTGTAATTCTCTGCAAAATCAACTATTGACAAAATCGTCCCCAATGGAAACATTTCACGGAGTTTTTTGAATTGCAGGTCCTTTCATTGAGCTCTATGTGAATGCTTGGTGTACTTGTAAATTTTTGTCTCAAATTTCCTTAAAAACTCTATCATAGGAATTTCTTCTTCCTCTAATTCAATCCTTTTAGCATTTGTACTATTATTTGAACTAATCGATGTATGAATATCTTCATATCTCTTCCATTTAACTTTTAGGTTAGATAATGATTGATCATTTATATCCATATAATATTTGTTGTGAAATAAAGTCAAATTTCCACAATGATCATAGTTTTTACCACCAATATGTTTCTTTTACTAAAAATAATTCATTACTTTCTCATTCACATTGAATTTTGGATATGAAACCATGGATATTGGAAGGAGGAGGTCATTTTTTCCAAATTGTTTTACCAAAATTAAGGACGGTTTCATAATATAATTGAAATTCCACATGATAATGACAACAAAAAGTGTCGCATACAGTGATAGGTTTAACATACCATGGCCTTTGTTACAAAAAGTATTGATTGAGACATTAATTCCACGATTCTCTTCTACGAACTTATTGAGAAACTCTATCTGAGTGGTGTCCAAGATATGTCTTGCATGTTCTTCATACTTCTTTTGTGTTATTCTTCGTTGCATCACATCCCTTGCTTTTGGTGAAACATGTGAATTTTTTATCCAATATTCATATATTATTTTTTTAACATCTTCTCCAAGTCTATCTTTGTATGGTTGCCTACAAATAATTGTCCAACAAGTGAAATTTTCTATGTTTGTGCAATGTTTTTCATGAGGTCCCTAATATTTTTTCCATAGATTTTACCAAACTATTTTCTTCAGTATTTAATGAAACCAATGTCATTTGTATTACTCTACATGTACCTACATCATTTTTCTTTCTAGATCTTCCAATTTTTTGTAGAGCACTATTTATATTTTGAATCACATATTCCTTCACCTTTTTATCTTTCGTTGATTTTCAAATATCCAATAGAGTTGTAGCATCTTTTAATTTCATTGATGTTAAGAGACATCTTAAAATTTGATCTTGAAATGTCACACTTTCATCTTTGAATACTTCTCAATAATGATCTTAACATGATATTGTACAATATGGTCAACTGGATATGCCAGTGCCAACATTTTCTAACATATCATCATCGATATTGTTTTCATCTATACATATGAAAATTAAATGTAAATGGATATAAATATTCATTAAATAATAAAATTAAAAAAAGAGTTTGAACGAAATTGAAATTAATAGATATATAATTCCAATAATACACATGATGTATATATATATGTATATATATATATATATATATAATATTAATATATATATATATTATGGTGATTCAACTTCTTCATTTGAATCTCTTTCAACATCTTCAACAACATCATCAATTATTGGTTCATTATCTTTTTCATTGTCTTTCAACATTTGCAATCTTACCATCAATGTTATGAGGAATATCTCTCTCTGTTTACATTGCATTATTTTTTTTAGGTTAGTTCACCAAATAAAAATTAGATTTCACAATACACCTATTAAATTTTGAATATCATTTATAATACTTATACTTACATATATGCTTCAACTTCTAGTTGAGATTGATTTTCCCTTTCAATATTTGTGCATTCTTCCTTCTTTCTTTTGTAATAGTTTCTCCCGTAATATCTACAAGCCTCAATGCCTCATGTTCAATCATATTTTCTCTTGCAATTTCTTTGATTTCCCATGATAATTCAGTCTATGTATATTTTTAAAATCCAACCCAAAAAAGTCAATTTCAAAAAATCCTGAAAAAATATTCACTTTCAAAATTTAGACAAAAAACTCACTTTAAATTCAGTACCAAAGAGTTACTTAAAAAAAAAAAAAACTCACTTTAAAATTTAGCCAAAAAAAGTTTCTTTCAAAAAAAATCACTTTACAAATTCAGCCGCAAAAAAAATCACTTTTTAAAAAATTCAACCTAAAAGACTTACTTTAAAAATTAAGCCCAAAAAGCTTACTTTAAAAATTAAGCTAAAAAGTCTCAATTTAAGAATTTAGCCCAAAATACTTACTTTAAAAATTAAGCTAAAAAATCTCACGTAAAAATATTCAACCCAAAAGACGTATTTTAAAAGTAAGCTATAAAAAATCTCACTTAAAAAATTAAGCCCAAAGGACTTGCTTTAGAAATTAAGCTAAAAAACTTCACTTAAAAATTTTAGTTCTAAAGACTTCAAACATTAAGTCCCAAAAACTTTAACCCAAAACACTTACTTTCAAAATTAACTCCAAAAAAATCATTCGAGAAGATTTACCTTAAAACTTCACTCCAAATGAGGAAATTGTGCGAAAATGAAGTTTCGGCTCCATTTATTTATATCGTTTTGGGCGAAACATTTTTCAGAGGGTCGCATCGTTTCATTTTTGTGGCCAATGGAAAATATTGACACATTTTCGGCTAAACTTTTAAAAACAATTCGGCTGAACTTTTAACATAATTTGGCTGAACTTTTAACGTAATTTGGTTGAACTACTTTAACCTACAATTCTACAACCGCACGTCTCTAGTCACCTTTTTCCAATTTTAGAATGCTTAAACTCCATCAAATTTGGTGAATTCGTAACAAAAACCATAACTTGCATAATTGAATCTGTTTTCAGTAGATATAAATTTTATGGAATTTCATATAAATTTGCTAATTTTAACTAATTTTCTAAAAAATAGTTGGCAAAAAAAATCTCAAGCTCATTATGATTCAGTGAATAAAAAAAAAATAAAAAAAAAAATTAATATATATTATATACTATTATAATATATATTAGTAATATATATTATATATATATATCTTGCCAAAATACACTATAAAAATATAAGAAAAAATTATGGTTCATTACATTGGTATGTCTTCTATAATGGGTAGTTTCTAGATTTTTAGTTTACAACTAATGCGTTGAGAAATTTGACGCCCAGCTAAACATCTTCAAAATCTGCAGTTTTTTCGTATTGGTTCAATTCAAAAAATTCTACTAATTATGATGTGCATCAGTTGGTTTCATAAATATAATGATATCAAAGTAGAGTTTGTCTAGATTTCCGAACAATTTTTTTCTCAAAAAGGTCAAGTTAACAAAGAATACACTAGTGCTCAGAAACATGACGTGTTATGAATCCTTTGATTTTTAAAGAACACACATTCAAACAATTGCTTATTTGACATATCAAATGTGAATAAAATTTTTCCAAAAAATAAGTAATAGAAAGCTAATAAAATTTATGACAAGTTTCTTTTTTTATTGTAAAATGAAATTATAAACAAAAAAATTGTTTTGGCTTGCCGAAAGTTGAACAACTTCTAAAAATGACATTTTTTCTCAAAAAAGGCAAAAAGTGTAACCCAACTTCACATTTTCACCTAGATCCAATCATACAAGCTCAAGCATTTTTTAGCACTTTGAATTTTGAGCACTAAAGTAATCCCTTGTATCAAAGGATCTTGTAGAAATATCTATATATAATGTTAAGAGGGAAAAATTGCATAATTGAGGATTAGATAATCTAGAAACCTTCTTACTAAGAGCAAACAGAGATGAGTGGATTGATCTCCTTAACATAATGGGTAAAGGGGATGTATCCCAATTATCATTTGAAGAAATATGTGAATCGTGTAAACATATATCAAGAGGAAGGACAAAGTATGGCAAAAGTCCAAGAGGTCCAACTATGATAAGAGTAAGTAAAACAACATCAAGATCGATAAGTCGAGTTGAACTTGGTGATTTGCTAGAAAATTTTAAAACAACATTCTTGGTAATTTAAGTAAATGGATAGATATGTTAATAATAAAAAATAAGAAAAAGTTGAGAATATAGCTCTACCTATATTTTGTCCTAAGTGTAGAAAGAAACATTCATTAAGAGAATGTCCACTTGATAATATTGAAATTTGTGTCATTCACATAGAATCACATGCTACAAAAGATCTCCCATCATTACCGGGGTTGAAGGTATTTTACCAAGAAGATGGAGAAATCCAAACACCACAACAACTCATCTTTGTAGCTCCAAAGAGACGTTGACAGCCTCGCTAACTAGGTATGATACAAGACCCTAATTCATAATTTCAAATTTATGCACAACAATCTTAAAATAATTGGAATACTCCAATGCCTCGGAAACCTTGGCCACTCCAACTCCAAAATCCATCTTGGTAACAAGGATGGCAAGGGTCTTATGGAAGGAGTCCACAATATTACCCATATTTCCCTTAATACCCTCATCATTCTCAATTCCAACCTTAAAAACCATACCTTCCACCTCCACCACAACCTCAATTGCACCCACAATTGACCTCTAGTCAACCTCTCCCATTTCCACCTACCCAACCACTTCAAAGACCCACTTAACTATCCACACAACCACTTCCAAACCCCAACAATAAAATACCTCAACCCACTTACATTGTAAGAGTATAAAAATTCCAAACTTACATGATAGCTCCTCTTGATTTGAATTATATACATCTTAGATCAGGGAGATTTTTGCAAAATAAGGATCCCCTTATTGTCACTAAAGAACATAGAGAGAAAGCAATTCTTGAAAAGGAAAAGAATCCTAAGAAGGAAGAAATTCATAATCAAATAGATGGCACAAAAATAAGAGCAAATCATCTAACTCCTTTAGCAGAAAACCCCTCTATATCCCTACAAAATCCTTTGTTATCAGAGGCATTACAAATAGATAAAGGTGTAAAGAAAAAATTAATTTTCTAAAATTACAATATGTTAGATGAGTTAAGAAACATTTGTAATAAAATTTGTTTACTTCAAGCAATAAAGGATAGTCCAATTTATGCAAAGACAAAAAAGGAGTTGTGTATCAAAAAGGTACGAAGAAATAGAAAAGGAATTCAAAATTTTCAACTCATGGGAAAAATAGCTAAAATCATGATGGGAGAAACTACTACTTCAAAATATCTTGATCGAGGGAGTCCTATTCTGAAATTTCACATTAGTAATATTGCAACCCCAAACACATTAATTGATTTAGGTGCAACAATAAATGTTATGAAAAAGAACACTATGGCTGAAGTGCAATTAATTAATCTTCAATATACACCTATTGTATTACAATTAGCACACATAACTACTATAAAACCAGAGGGTATATTAGAAGATGTACCTGTATCCCTAGATTCAAGAAAATATCATGTCCATTTTATCGATTTAAACCAAAAACCAATTTTGGAGGTCATCCATTGATATTAGGTAGGTCTTGGCTATCTAAATTTGATGCATTTATTAGCTCTAGTGACATGAAAATTTATAATGGTAACTCAATGAAAAAACTTACAGTATATCCTCCTATAAGAGAAATAATTAAATTTGAAAATGAAAAATGGATTGAAGATGATGAAGAAGAATATGAAGATGTACAACCTATTTTAACTATTTCACAAGAAATGTCTATTTAACAAAATTATTATTAATGACTACAATGAATAACTATGATTTTTATCAATATTTTAAACAATTTTTTTGTTCGTACGTGTTAGAAAAATATTTTCAAGAAAATTATAAGATTCATCAGGCTGATCTATGCTATCACTATATGCTATAGAAAAATTTTGGCAATTCTTATGTGGAAATTAAGTGAAAGCATGAAGATGAGTTCCACTTTTGGGCCAAATGTGGCAATAAAATTTGAATTTTTTCCTCTTTTATGGAATTGAAGCCCTCAAAATTAGAGTAAAAACATAAATTGTGGAGAATTATATTTTCCTCCTAATAATACTTTTTGCAAAAATATTTCGTGTCATGTAATATATCCATTTTCCATTAAATGAAATGTTTGTCCTTGCAAATTTTCACACATCTTAAGAGGTATGTATATGTTTACATAAAATAACTTAGTCTAAAATATGTAATATTTAATATATGTGTGTGCGTGTGAGCATGATCTACACTGAGAGATCTAAATTTTTCATATTAATTATTTTTTATGCAAATTTTTTTTTAGAAGTTTCCCAAATAATATTTTAATTGCATTTTGAAGACATGTGTTCATGTAAGGTTTTTTACAACTATTTAAATAAATTGAAAAACTAAGAATACCATTTTGAAGAAGACACAAAGATAGTAATATTTTTGAAATTTTTTCATTATGTATATTTTATGATATTTATTTTTCACTCAAACTCTTTAAAAGAAAATAGATAAAATATATCATATCAATTCAAAAATATCAAAATCACATTCCATTAGATAGAGGGTTCCTTCCCGAATCCAGCACGATCAACTATGCCACTTAACACCACTTAACGACAAATTATGTTTGGAGTCCCACAAGGTACAAAATGTTTGACATGTTACAAAATGGTGTTGAAGAGAAATTTGCACAAGAGGAGCTAAAACTATATTTTTTAAGATCACCAAGTTACAAAATGGTGTTGAAGAGAAATTTTCACAAGAGGAGTTAAAACTATGTTTTTTAAGCCCTCAACAAGTCGATCCAGCACTTAAAATGCTCGGTCAAGTGTTTAAAATTCAATTTTCAAATAGCTCAATCGAGGGTTTAAGAAACCCAAACAAAGGCTCTCGACAGCTAAATCGAGCACTTAAAATTATTGGTTGAGTGTTTGAAATTAAAATTTGAAATAGCTTGATCGCACTTAAAATGCTCGGTCGAGTGTTTGAAATTCAAATTTGAAATAGCTCAATCCAGGGTTTTTTAAACCCTTGATCGAACCCTTAAGGCGATTAAACAAATGCTCTATCAATCTAGCTGTCAAAATTATCTTTAAAAAAAAAAGGGAAAAAAATGAAGCCTCTCAATAGTT
>APFE030660775.1:155402-170580 GCA_000404065.3 Pinus taeda | reverse complement strand
TTGTACATTTTGTAACTTACAATCCGACGGTCACGATATGTAGTGATCCGACGGTTCATTCTCTCCTCGGTATTCCCGACACTTGATCCGTGGCTTGACACCCGATTGGTCCATGAATTCTATTTAAAGCGCATGGAGGGTCATTTGTAGGTTAACCGTGCAAGAGAGAAGCTTATGTAAATTTTCATTCTTTTATTAATAAATTGCCTGTAGTAGCCACGTTGGCGCAGGCCGTGGACTGTTTCCCTCTCTGAGGGTTTTAACCACGTCAAAATACTGGTGTATTGATCTGTGATCTGTTTGTGAGCGGTGTCCTTTTGGTGTTCTGTCTGAGGAACTTACCCTGTAAATTCCTACAAAATTTACCCCCTTTCACCAGCCTGTCGAGGTAAACATGAGTTGAGGGCTACTATGACATGAATCAACCTCCTAAGTAGAATCGGAAAAATGGAACCTAATTGACCTTCCTTAGGAGCTACATGACACCCAGGAGCCAAACAACCACTCTGAATGCCCAAACCCTGAGTTGTAATGATTTTTCAGTGACCTGGTCTCCCAAACACATGCATGACAAGGTCTCCATGTGGTTGAGGGCCTCCAACCACATCTATAAGCTTACCAAGGTGTGGTTATAACCCAAATTCCCCAGTTTGGAGGGTGTGGTCCCAGATTCTGAGCCTAAATTCCAAGTCAACCTCTAGACCACTACCTAGAACTCAGTGATACTTTCCATAATGATAAACAACATCAAGACAAAGCCATCCATACCAGACTTGGTCAAAGACTTGACCTAACCATGCCTAACCATGATAGTCATTTCGTCAAACATATTGAGAACTTATAATCTACAGGTCATGAATGCATATCTGAACATAGGGGTTGAATACTTATCTTGGAAACATCAAGAAGGTCTCATGCATTCAATAACCATTCATTAACTAATCAAAACATGTCAAGAGTCATATCTATAACATGTTATGGAACCATGCTTATAAACGACATATAACCAGAATAATAGCCATGATAGAACATCCATTAAAGCCACATAATAACAAGTAAAAGTACTCATGAAATGCAATAGGAAAATCACTCTTATTAGCATATGAAAAAGCCAAACAAGTTTGGTACTTCCACGTAACACCCAACCATATATTGGGCTGAACCAAATATTTCTTTCATCCAATCATCGTCGTGCCATATTCCAAGCATGAATGTGGGACTCAAGACAAAACAAATTGGGGTTCCCGTAGATTAAAGCACCTCCACCCTCAGGCTACCTTGATCTTGCCAAAATCGTCCAAGAGATCACATAAGCAAACCAATACATAAACAACCAAGGATTTCTAGAGATTAAACCACCTCGACCCTCAAGCTTTACAGTAATCCCACCAAAATCGATCAAGGGGTTACTAGGCCCAAAACAAGCTTGGATGCCTAAGAATTTATTCACCAATACCTCGAGGAACTTTCATGTATCCACCCTCAGGATTTACCTCAAAACAGCCAAAATCAGTCAAGGGATTCCTATGCCATATGGGAATTTTCCTAAGACCACCTCACCTAGTTCCCAAACCATCTGGAAATCCAAACCAAATAAAAGAACCCCATCACACCATGTTTATATGGAAATGGAAAGGAAAGGTTGAAACCATTGGCACACCTAGAAAATGCCATGCCCATGATAGCAAGAGAACCAAATACACACATGCATGTACCATGCACTCATAGACCAACTAGGAAATCACACATGCAACCCATTACTTGAAAGCATTCATGTTGAAGCTGCTTGATCCAAATTTTCCTTGCTTGTCCTTCGCTTTCCTTTACTTCGTTGTCCTTCCTTTTCCTTCCTTTGTCCAATGCTAGAGTGCTCCAAAAATGTTTTGGGTGTGCAATTGTATGAGAGAATAGAGAGGGATCCAAAACTTAAGTGATAGAAAGTTAACCAGCCAAAAGCCATGAATTCATCCTTGGAAGATTTTTTATTATAGATGCCTCTATTTTCTTCATTTTCCTCTATTTTTCCTTCAATTTTCCCTATCATGCAAACTTGTGACCTTTCATCTCCCTTTTATGTTATTTTCTTTTATTTTCATAAGTAAAATACCAATTAATGTATCTTTGTCTTTCGAGTGCCTTTTCCAATTCCTTAGCCATAATAAACTAAAATGAACACCCACTAGGATGTTTTTCCCAACATTCAGCTTGGAATATGTGTCCCATGACCGTGGACTCACTTTTCCTTTATTAACTTTTTTACATGAACTTTTAGCCTAGGGTTGTTACAAATCTCTCCCCCTTAGGGGAACACTGTCCTCAGTGTTCTATGACACACATAACCAACAAAACCACTGAAAACCAAAACATACTACCCATGGAGATTTATAAGTTAACTTGATGTAGCATTTACAATGAACAACCTACTAAAAAGAAAAACCAACATGACAACATGATAACCATATTGCTTATTGGAGCTTTATAACACATCTCATTGCGGTATTTAAAATAACAACCATACATAAAAATGCACATATACCAAAACTCATTTACCTCACCAATAAAAAATGAAAGATATATAGCCCGCATCTGATCAGCGATCTCCCATGTAGCTTCATCAGGTCCAAATTACTTCCACTACGCTTTAACTTGCTCGGTTCCAGAGCATGAGTTGTTTCCACTGTAATATGCACTGAGGTTTCAAATGGAATTCTCCTTCTGGATCCACCTATAATACAAACTAGTGAATCCCATTATCAACAACGTTCACATATATTTTAAGTAATGAAACATGGAAAACATCATGGACTTTCATTATTGGCAGCAGTGCAAGTCTATAGGCCACTGGTCTAATCCTCTCAGGCATCTCAAAAGGCCCACAATACTGAGGTGCCAACCATGCACATGATCTAATCCTCAAGGAGCTCTTCTTGGGCTTAATATGAAAATACACATGCTCCCCAACCTGAAACTCCTTAAACACCCTGTGCTGATTTCAATAACTCTCCTGCATGTCTTGTGTTTCCTTTAAATTCATTTTAATAACATGAATCTCCTTCTCCATCTCTACAAACATGTTTGGTCCTATCAGTACCCTTCTCTCTAGATCACTCCAACTGATAGGAGTATTACAACTCTATCCATAAAGTGCCTCAAACAAACTCATCCTCAGTGACTCATGATACCCATTGTTGTAAGAAAACTCAACCAATGGAATATACTCCTCCCACCTCCTCTGTTAGTGCATAACATACATTCTCAACATGTCCTCCATAATCTTATTGACCCTCTCTGTCTATCCATCTATCTACGTATGATAAGTTGTACTAAAACCCAAATCTATACCCAAACTTGCGAATAAATCCTTCCAAGGCCGAGAAGTGAACTTCGCATCTCTTTCTGATATGATCTTCTTATGAATATCATGCAATCTCACTATATCATATCATCAACAAAAAGAACAATGATCAATGGCTTAGCTTCTACCATGGGGTGGTAAAGGTTTGCATCTGCTTCAATCTTTGTGAAGTCCAACCCGATGAAATAGTTGTCGATCCTAGTGCACCAAGCACGAGGTGCTTGCTTCAGCCTGTACAAAGCTCTCTTGAGTTGGCACACATGTGACTCACAATCAAAGGTCTTAAATCCTTCCAACTACTCAATGTACACCTCTTCCTCAATCTTGTCATTGAGGAACGCAGTATTCACATCCATTTGATGGATCTTCCAACCCATTTGAGCTGACAATGCCAACATCAATCTGATAGATGAGTACCTTGCTATAGGAGCAATAGTCTCATCATAGTCTAACCCCTCAACCTGTGAGAAACCACGGGAAACAAACCTTGCCTTATGTTTCTCAACACTCCCATTAGCTATTTGCTTTACCTTGTAAAGCCATTGGGAACTAACCACTGACTTGTCCTCCGATCTTGGGAAAACATCCCAAACACAGTTCCAAACGATGGAGTCATACTCCTCCACCATAGCATCAACCCAGACTAGTTGCTGCACTACTTCCTCGAATGAAGAAGGTTCGGTCTCTACACACTCCCCAACTAGGTCCATGTAGCCAGTGTACTGCTCGGGTGATCTCCTCTGTCTACGTTAAGAGGATGGTTGTCCCACATTCTCTCTGAGTCACATGCATCACCAATATGTCAGCTTCCCTTGAGCATTTCCTCCCATCTCTGGAAGACTCTGCATGAGCGGATGTCTCCACTCTCGGATCCTCTGCATGCGGCTGCTCTGCGTCACTCTGAGGCTCCTCCTCCTTAGGAACCAAAAGTTCCTCCTCTGCATGTAATTTAAGTTCCCTCTCAAGGGACACTCGCATGGCTTTCTTCTCATCAAACTTCAGATCTCTGCGTACCACTGTCCTCTGACTGGTAGGCAAGAACACCCAATAGTTGTTGGGTGTATTAGTGTACCCCACAAGTATCCCCAACTCAGTTATTAGCTTTAGCTTCTTCCGGGCATCATTGGTCACATGGAAATAAACCGATGATCCAAAGATTTTGAAGTGACTCACATATGGTCTCTTCCCGGAAAAGGCCTCCACTGGTGTCTTAATCCCCAATATACGATGTGGGCTTCTGTTCTACAAGTATATTGTTGTATTGCATGCCTCAGCCCACAAATGAAATGGTAGGCTTTGGTCATGCAGCATCACCCGAGCTACTCCCACACTCGATCTTTCCTTCCTTTTAGCCACCCCATTCTGATGTGGGTTATGGGGTGTTGTCAACTCCCATTTAATTCCTTCTGCTGCACAAAATCCCTTAAACTATTGGGAGACATACTCTCCACCATTTTCGCTTCACAAGGCTCTTATTTTATTTCTAGATTCTTTCTCGACCAAGGCTTTGAACTCACAAAACCTTGAGAAGGTTTGATCCTTCTTCTACGTGAAGTAGATCCAACATCTATGAGAAAAATCATCAATAAAAATAACATAGTACCTTCGTTTAGCGATGGAGGCTATAGGGAATGGTCCACACATATCTGTACGAACTCGCTCCAGGATTGCTCCAGCTCTACTATCTCGATCCTAAAAGGAAGATTTTGCATACTTACCCAAGGTATAACCTTTACATGTATCCACTTGCTCCAGTTTTCCCTTGGGAAGTCCAGTAGAAATCTGATGCATGATCTTCAAGGCCCCATGGTGCAAGCGGCCCAATCTTCTATGCCATAGCTCGCTAACATATTGGCTTTACACCAACTCTGCTTTGGAAATCAATGTAGCACAGTCGTCTACCTCCAACTTGTAGAGATTCTTTACTCGAATCCCAATCCTCTTAGTCTATCTAGTGTTGATATGCCTCAGGAATTCCTTTCCTTTACTAAAGACTACATCATAGCCTTTGTCTTCTAGCATAGCAATGGACACAAGGTTCTTCTTCAAACCAGGCGCATACTTTACATCAATTAGGGTGAGAGGAGTCCCATGCTCCCTCTAAAACACAACCATACCTTCACCTGAGACATGGTACTTTCCATCATCACCCATCTCTATGCGCATCTGGAGGTCCTTCTCCTCCAAGGTACTGAATAGACTCTTGTCGTCGGTCATGTGGAATGAGGCTCCACTATCTAGGTAGCAAACACATACCACCATCGATGAAACCATGCATGTGATGAGGGTGAATGTTATGAGACCAACTCACAAAAAGATAGAAAAGATATTTGAACGCCTTAGAATTTAGCCTCTTCGAGGGGGCAGCCTCCTTTACATTACACAAATAAAAAATTCTTCGATGATTCAAATTCCAAAACCTCCTTTCTATATATAGGAGTCTAAGGAGTCACAATATAACCCAGCTGACCTAACAATAATAATATAGAGCCACAAAAATAACAATAAAGGGATTCTATGGGGCACAGTAATAACAATATGGGGACAATAGGGGCACAACAATGTTAATAGGGATCAAACTACAATGTAATGGGGTAATCACTAGTATTATAGGGACCTAACATGCCCCTCTCCTTCAAAAAAGTGTTGTCCTCAACGCTTGAGCAGCTCTGGATGCTTCTATATAAAATTCTCATCCTCCCATGTGGAATCTTTAGCAAATAAGTTCTTCCACTTGATGAGATACTTCGAAATTGATCGATTTCATAGTTGTTGAGTTCTTGTTTCTGTGACTGCTTCTGGTTCCAATATAATTTTTTCTTCCCCGTCAAGTTCTGGCAATATTGTTTGAACTCGATGCTTGTCGCCTATAACCTTATTTAAATATGAAACATGGAAAACTGGGTGCACTTAAGAAGCTACAGGAAGCTCTAATTTGTATGCCATAGTACAAATATTTTGCAACACCTTGTACAGACCATAATACTTTGGTGATAATTTATTATCCTTCTTAGATTGCTTGAGGGACATTTGTTGATATGGTTGTAGTTGTAGGAATACCCAATCACCTACATCAAAACTTCTTTCACTACGATGTTGATCTACCTTTTGTTTCATTCTATTCTGCGCCAACATGAGGTTATCCTTTAAGAGTTGGAGGACTTGTTGTTGATGCTTGATGTGATGTTCCACTGCTTGAACCTTAGAATTTTCTCTTAAATATGATATGATGGATGGTGGTTGATATCCATAAAGTGCCATAAATGGGGTCGTTTTTGTTGCTATATGGAAGGAAGTGTTATACCACCATTCAGCCAGAGGCAACCATTAACCAATTGTGTATGTTCATCAGATACAAAGCAACGAAGATATCCTTCCAAACATTTGTTTACTATCTTAGTTTTCCCATGAGATTGAGGATGATAAGATGAGCTATGAGCTAAGTGAGTATCGAGACAAGAAAATAATTATGTCCAAAAATTTCCAGTGAAAATGGGATCTCTGTCACTTACAACAATCTTTGGGTTTCCATGTAGCTTTTGAATTGTTTCTATAAATGCAGTAGAAATTGTATTGGCTTTAAATGGATGTAATAATGCACAAAAGTGTGCATACTTGGTAATTTTGTCAACTACCACCATGATGACACTCTTTCCCTTAGACTTGGGTAAACCTAAGATAAAATCCATTGAAACCTCCTCCCAACGTTGGCTCGCCATGATGACCATCAATGTTATGAGGAATATCTTTCTTTGTTTACATTGCAATTTTTTTCAGGTTAGTTCATCAAATAAAAATTAAATTTCACAATACACTAGTTAAATATTAAATATCATTTATAATATCTATACTTACATATATGCTTCAAATTCTAGTTGAGATTGATTTTCCCTTTCAATATTTGTATGTTCTTCCTTCTTTCTTTTGTAATAGCTTCTCTTGTAATCTCTAGGAGCCTCAATTTCTCGTGTTGGATCATATTTTCTCTTGCAATTTCTTTGATTTCCCATGATAATTCAGTCTATGTAGATTTTTAAAATGCAACCCAAAAAGTCAATTTCAAAAAATCCTACAAAAAAATTCACTTTCAAAATTTAAACCAAAAATTTCACTTTAAAAATTTAGCACAAAAGTGTTAGTTTAAAAAAAAAAAAAAAAAAAAACTCACTTTAATTTAGCCAAAAAAATTTTACTTTCACAAAAATTCACTTTACAAGTTCAGAAGCAAAAAAAATTCACTTTAAAAATTTCAACCTTAAAAACTTACTTTAAAAATTAAGCCCAAAAAAAACGTACTTTAAAATTAAGCTAAAAAATCTAAATATAAAATTCAGCCCAAATACTTACTTTAAAAATTAACCTAAAAATTTACGTAAAAAAATTCAACCCAAAAGACCTATTTTAAAAATTAATAAGCTAAAAAAAATCACTCTATTAAAAATTTTAGTTCTAAAGACATCAAAAAGTTAAAGTCCCAAAAAATTTAACCCAAAACACTTACTTTCAAAATTAATTCCAAAAAATTCAGCCGAGAAGATTTACCTTAAAAATTCACTCCAGATGAGGAAATTGTGCGAAAATGAAGTTTTGGCTCCATTTATTTATATCATTTTGGGTGAAAACATTTTTCAGTTGCATCATTTCATTTTTGCGGCCAATGGAAAATATCGATACATTTTCGGCTGAATTTCTAAAAATGATTCGGCGGAATTTTTAACATAATTGGGCCGAACTTTTAACGTAATTTGGTTGAACTATTTTAACCTACAACTCTACAACAACTCGTTTCTAGTCACCTTTCTCCAATTTCAGAATGCTTAAACTCCATCAAATTTGGTGAATTTATTGTTCCAACAAAAACCATAATTTGCATAATTGAATCTACTCTCAGTAGATATAAATTTTATGGAATTTCATAGAAATTTGCTAATTTTAATTAATTTTCTAAAAAATAGTGTGCAAAAAAATTATGAAGCTCATTATGATTATGTTAAATAAATAAAAAAAAATATCTTCCAAAATACGCTATAAAAAATAAGAAAATTTTATGGTTCATTACATTGGTTCGTCTTCTGTAATGGGTAGTTTCTAGATTTTTAGTTTATAACTAATACGTTGAAAAATTTGAGACTCAGCTAAACATCTTCAAAATCTGCAGTTTTTTCATATTGGTTCAGTTCAAAAAAATCTACTAATTATGATGTGCATCAGTTGGTTTCATAAATATAATGATATCGAAGTAGAGTTTGTCTAGATTGTTGAACACATTTTTTTCAAAAAGGTCAAGCTAACAAAGAATGCACTAGTGCTAAAAAACATGATGTATTATGAATCCTTTGATTTTTAAAGAATGCACATTCAAACGATTACTTATTTGAAATATCAAATGTGAATAAAAAATTTACAAAAAATAAGTAAGAGAAAGCGAATAAAATTTATGACAAGTTTCTTTTTTATTGTAAAATGAAATTCTAAACAAAAAAATTGTTTTGACTTGCCCAAAGTTGTGGAACTTCTAAAAATGATATTTTTTTCTCAAAAAAAAGCAGAAGGTGTAACCCAACTTCACATTTTCACCCTGAACCAATCATACAGGTTTCAAGCATTTTTTAACACTTTGAATTTTGAGCACTAAACTGATCCCTTGGATCAAAGGATCTTGTAGAAATATCTATATATAATGTTAAGAGGGAAAATTTCCATATTTTAGGATTAGGCACTCTAGAAACATTCTTACTAAGAGCAATCAGAGATGAGTGGATTGATCTCCTTAATATAATGGGTAAAGGGGATGTATCCCAATTATCATTTGAAGAAATATGTGAATTGTGTAAACATATATCAAGAGGAAGGACAAAATATCGCAAAATTCCAAGAGATCTAGCTATGGCGAGAGTAAGTAAAACAACATCAAGATCGATAAGTCGAATTGAACTTGGTAATTTGCTGGAAAATTTTAAAACAACATTCTTGTTAATTTAAGTAAATGGATCCCCGGATGCGGGTGACGCTCAGACATTGATTGTCCCTCATGCAGATTAAATACCTTAGGTACTGCCACCTGCAGAGCAGCGTGGCGTCCCAGATCCCTATCTCTCACAGAGGGAATGTTTTAATGAGGGTAGGACAGTGTAGGCCGTTTGCATTAATGAAGGACGCGTCCAACGCAGTCTGTTAATGGTTATAAGCATGGCGATATCATGCGCACAATTCACCTCCGGCGTTCAGTTCTCTGGTTCGAGGTTCTGGTTTAAGTTATGTTGTGATGATAAGCAAGGGCCTGTCTTCACAGGCAAGTTCCAGGCTAGCTCAGGTTCTTACTGGTAGCATTTCGAATGCACCAGCGCTTTCCACAGAGGGATTAGTTCGGTGACTCAGGGTAAGCTATCCGAGGCCTTAGTCTTTTGTATTGACTGTGCTATTTCTCCGTCTCGTGTCTTCATTGTCTGTGTTCACTGGTCTCTGGCTCAATTTGGTCACTCCCCTGCTTCTAGCCCTAGTTTCTTTGATTTTACAGTGTCCTCTCCCTTGCTTGTCAAAATGAAGCACCATGGTAAGAGGAACCGCTCTGGGGATCGCCAAGGCAGTGGCAAGCGGCCTTCTGTCAGCCATCTGGCAGACCCAGCTCACTCGCCCATTAACCTCTCCTCCTCTCCTGAGGATTTGCCTCCCTCGAGTCCTAGTCGCAAGCCTGTTCCTAACAGCACTTTCCAAACGACGCATTTCAAGTTTCAGAGTAACTTGAACCGGCCTTTGATTACTGCTCATATTACTATTATTCTGTCGGAGGAAGAAAACCAAGTCACCCCTCTGTCCTGCATTGTGCCCAACCCTTCTCACAGCAGTGAGCGCTCCATGGATGAGGGAGAACAGAAAATTAAGTAGGAGGTTGAGCCTGGTCAGAAGGATATTCAGCCTTTAAGTATTCCTCCGCTGGATGATAGTGGCCCAATTGAGGTAGAAAGGGATACAGGCACCACCAGCCCCGGTAAGGTGATGGATGGCAAGGTGAATCTCATAATTGGCAGTGCCTGTCAGGATGTGGAGAAGACTCATGAGGAGGACGCGGAAGATGATTGACATGTGTGACGGCTTTCCTCCTTTTGGTTCATGGTTTTTTGCTCAGATGGCTATCTCCAGGCTTTTTGCTCTCGGTCCAGCTCGGCTTCGTCATTCTCAGGTTTTGGCTTCCCTCTGAGGAAGTGTCTGACCTCTTTCCGGATGTCTGCACACAACTCTGTTTATCTGTTTCTCTCTCTTTCTATCAGCCTATGTCTGAATCTTATGCCCGTTTGTTGGATTTATGTTACTGTTTTCCCCAGTTTCTTATTGTAATGGGGCAGTGCTGCAATGTTGATGGCTCTCGAGCTCTGACCCCTGTAGCCTCAATTCCATGTAAAAATATTTTGAATTTCAGTTAATAGAATTTAGTTATTGTGGAGAAAAAAGAAATTAAGTAAATGGATAGGTATGTTAATAATAAAAAATAAGAAAAAAGTTGAGAATGTAGCTCTATCTATATTTTGTCCTAAGTGTAGAAAGAAACATTCATTAAGAGAATCTCCACATGATAACATTGAAATTTGTGTCATTCACATAGAATCACATGCTACAAAAGATCTCCCATCATTACCGGGGTTGAAGGTAGTTTACCAAGAAGATGGAGAAAATCAAACACTAAAGCAACTCTTCATTGTAGGTCCAAAGTAACATTGACAGACTCAGCCAACTAGGTGTCATACAAGACCCTAATTCATAATTTCAAATTTATGCACAACAGTCTCAAAATAATTGGAATATTCCAATGCCTTGGAAACCTTGGCCACCCCAACTCCAAAATCCATCTTGGTAACAAGGATGGCAAGGGTCTTATGGAAGGAGTCCACAATATTACCCATATTTTCCTCAATACCCTCATCATTCTCAATTCCAACCTTAAAAACCATACCTTCCACCTCCACCACAACCTCAATTGCACCCATAATTGACCTCTAGTCAACCTCTCCCATTACCACCTACCCAACCACTTCAAAGACCCACTTAACTATCTGCACAACCGCTTCCAAACCCCAACAATAAAATACCTCAACCCACTTACATTGCAAAAGTATAAAATTTCCAAACTTACATGATAGCTCCTCTTGATTTGAATGATATCCATATTAGATCAGGGAGATTTTCGCAAAATAAGGATCCCCTTGTTGTCACTAAAGAACATAAAGAGGAAGCAATTCTTGAAAAGGAAGAAGTTCTTGAAAAGGAAAAGAATCCTAAGAAGGAAGAAATTCCTAATCAAATTGATGACAAAAAAATAAGACCAAATCCTCTTACTCCTTTAGCATAAAAGCCATCTATATCCCTACAAAATCCTCCATTATCAGAGAGATTACAAATAGATAAAGGTGTAAAGAGAGTATTAATTTTCTAAAATTACAATATGTTAGATGAGTTAAGAAACATTTGTAATAAAATTTGTACTTCAAGCAGTAAAGGATATTCCAATTTATGCAAAGACAATAAAGGAGTTGTGTATCAAAAAGATAATAATAAATAGAAAAGGAATTCAAAATTTTCAACTCATGGGAAAAATAGCTAAAATCATGATGGGAAAAACTACTAATTCAAAATATCTTGATGGAGGGAGTCCCATTCTGAAAATTCACATTGATAATATTGCAGTCCCAAACACATTAATTGATTTATGTGCAACAATAAATGTTATGAAAAAGAACACTATGGATGAAGTGCAATTAACTAATCTTCAATATACACTTATTGTATTACAATTAGTACACATATCTATTATAAAACCAGAGGGTATATTAGAAGATGTACTTGTATCCCTAGATTGATGAAAATATCATGTTGATTTTATGGATTTAAACCCAAAAACCAATTGAGAAGGTCATCCATTGATATTAGGTAGGCCTTGGCTATCTAAAGTTGATGCATTTATTAGCTCTAGTGACATGAAAAATTATAATGGTAACTCAATGAAAAAACTTACATTATATCCTCCTACAAGAGAAATAACTAACTTTGAAAATGAAAAATGGATTGAAGATGATGAAGAAGAATATGAATATGTACAACCTATTTTAACTATTTCACAAAAAATGTCTATTGAACAAAATTATTATCAATGAATCTAATGAATAACTATGATTTTTATCAAAACTTTCAACAAATTTTTTGTGCGTATATGTTAGAAAAAGGTTTTCAAGAAAATTATAAGATTCATCACGTTGATCTATGCTATCACTATATGCTATGGAAAAATTTGGCAATGCTTATGTGGAAATTAAGTGAAAGCATGAAGATGAGTTCAACTTTTGGGCCAAATGTGGTGATAAAATTTGAATTTTTTCCTCTTTTATGGAATTGAAGCCCTCAAAATTCATATAAGCAATGTGAATTTTGATTCGGAATAAAAACGCAAATTGTGGAGAATTATGTTTTCATCCTAATAATATTTTTTGCAAAAATATTTAGAATCAAGTAATATATCCATTTTCCTTTAAATGAAATGTTTGTCCTTGCAAATTTTCACACATCTTAAGAGGTATGTGTATGTTTACATAAACAACTTAGTCTTAAAATATTCATTTTTAATATTATATATATATATTGAGAATTGTATATAATTATATATATATGAGATTATATATATATATATAATATATATATTATATTATATATATATATATTATATATATATATATGAGAATGATCTACACTGAGAGATCTAAAATTTTTATGCATTTTTTTTATTTTTATTTTTTTTATAACTTTGCGAAATAATATTTCAATTGCATTTTGCAAACATGTGTTCATGTAAGGTCTTTTTACAACTATTTAAATAAATTGAAAAACTAAGAATACCATTTTGAAGAAGATGCAAAGATAGTAGTATTTTTGAAAATTTTTCATTATGTATATTTTATGATATTTATTTTTTACTCAAACTCTTTAAAAGAAAATGGATAGAATATATCATATCAATTCAAAAATATCAAAATCGCATTCCATTGGATAGAGGGGTCCTTCCCGAATCCAACATGATCAACTATGCCACTTAACGACAAATTATGTTTGGAGTCCGCCAAGGTACAAAATGTCCACCATGTTACAAAATGGTGTTGAAGAGAAATTTGCACAAGAAGAGCTAAAATTATGTTTTTTAGGCCCTCAACAAGTCGATCGAGCGCTTAAAATGCTTGGTCAAGTATTTAAAATTCAATTTTCAAATATCTCAATCAAGGGTTTAAGAAACCCAAACAAAGGCTCTCGAAAGCTCAATCGAGCACTTAAAATTCTTGGTCGAGTGTTTGAAATGAAAATTTCAAATAGCTTGATGGCACTTAAAATGCTCAGTCGAGTGTTTGAAATTCAAATTTGAAATAGCTCGATCCAGGGTTTCTTAAACCCTCCATCGAACCCTTAAGGTGATTAAATAGATGTTCTATCAATCTAGTTATCATAATTATCTTTAAAAAAAATGAAGCTTCTCTAATAATTTAAATGTTATAATGTTTATTCCACAAATATTTTTATAATATTCAAATATATTCCAAACTCTATTTTCTCTAATTATAAATCCAAGTTTTTTTTTTTTTACCAAGAAATAATATAATAATATATAGATATTTTCTATAGAATTTTTTAACTTTATTTTTCAATTTTGGAATTTCTTAAAATAATTTTTATTTATTGTTTTGTTTTAAATATACTTATTTTTGTACTAATCATTTATCAATTTTTGTATAAGAATTTCAATAAAAATAAATAATTATAATAAATAAATAAATTAAACAACAACTAACTAAACTAAACTAAATTTAATATTATTATTTTAAAATATTTCATACGCACGTTCCAACTCTAGATTACTCAAATTTCAAATTATCAATAATGTTTTAAATGTTATGGTTCTTTATTTTTTATTATTTTAAAAAAATATATTGCAACCTAAGTCAAAAGTAAAAAAATTTCTATATGTACGTCACATTCGTGCAGACAAAGGAGAGGTGTGCGTGTGAGATGGAAATATATCAAATTCACATTTTTGAGTTACACTTATTTATATAAAATTTTATAATCTTTATCTAATGAAATTGATAAATTTTCTTATGTTTAATCAATTTGTTATTTAAATTATAGTATTGAAAATTTAAATCATATTAAAACTAATTTTTAAGTTACTAAATTATAAATATAAGAATATTACAATTTTAATTGCCAGTGAGAATCATTTTTCAAATTTATACACCAAAAAACTACAAATGCATGATAAATTAATCCACACCATTGTCAATTACCTATTCAAATATAATTAGTAACTAAATTTGTTTTTTTTTTTTTTTAACTATCAAATAATCATGGATATTCATTAAATTTTTAACCATGAATATTCATGCTCACTTTATCATGGATATTATTAACTCATAAATAGACATTGTTGTAATATCATGACCCATCAATATCACATGCCTAAAATCCATCTCTCATTTCACAATCAAAATATTATATTTGAATTTAATTTTATATGACATTTTTTTAATATAAATTGAAAAAATGATATAG
Source organism: Pinus taeda (assembly GCA_000404065.3). Classification (NCBI taxonomy): domain Eukaryota; kingdom Viridiplantae; phylum Streptophyta; class Pinopsida; order Pinales; family Pinaceae; genus Pinus; species Pinus taeda. The sequence goes on along the minus strand of APFE030660775.1, from coordinate 155,642 downwards.
TTTATTTTTGAGCGTATTTTCTTAAACCCCTTATCACATTTAAAATATAAAAGGAAATAAATTAGTATTTATAAATTAAAATCCATTTTACATTATATATTTATATAATAATTTTGTAATCTTAGTTGAATTTCATTAATAAGCAAATAAAGACTTAACACTTACAATATGCCAAGTTTTTTAACCATAAATATTCATTCCCACTTTACCATGTATATATAGCTTGAGTGAGCCTAATGG
>APFE030660775.1:136778-155258 GCA_000404065.3 Pinus taeda | reverse complement strand
TTCCTCCTAAAAGGTCGTAGGTTCAAAACTAGATGAAGGTAGAGTATGTATGCTTTCCTAGACCCTTCTCCCACAAACAAGGGGGTCTCATACACTAATTTGGTGTATGAAAGAGCTATTATGTCCTATTATGCTATGTTATCAATGAAATTACATAACAATAAAAAAAATGAATTAAAAATATATATAATTAATTTTTAATTATTAATTAATTCACCCATATATTAAAATCATGACAAAAGAATTATTATATTTTTGGTTTTTAATTAATGTATTAAATTATATTAATTTTCTAAAAAATTTACATTTCACACAAAAAGACACAATAAAATAAAATAAAATAAATTAAAATATACAATTATAAAATCAAAACATTAAATATATCGATAATTTGTTACTACTATTTCCATCATGAAAAACAATTTACCTTAAATGGATCAATACAACAAATCAAAATATCATACTATTAATATTTTAAAATTATAAGATTATTAGATCCAAAATACAAATATTTCAATACACCTATTAGGCACCCTTGTTATGATATAAAAATATAGTCTATGAAACATTGGAATTCAATTATATTATTATTCTATTTTCTTTTAACCAGTATTGTATTTAGTACAAAGAAATAACTTAACCATTTACTATCTGGAGAGTATTCAAATTCTAAGTTTTTTCTGAATGTCAATTTTTTTTTAATTGAAAAATAAATTAATATTTTTAAACACCATTTAAAATTTAACTTTTTTCAAGTTTATAATTACCTTATCATAAAAATAATAATAATAAATTCAAACCCAAATGTTAAAATCTTTATTTAACATTTTAATTTTAATTTTATTGATATATTTTATATTATTTATATTTTATAATTTATTACTATTTTTATAGTTATCTAAATATATAATTATTAAAATAACATACCAAAACTCAATACCCCGAAAAAAAGGTATTTCAAAATGAATTTGATATTTTAAAATAAATATAGAAATGTAGCTAAAACATATGGATCAACACATACATTGAAATACCGAGTAAAATACAAAGTTTGCAAAAAAAAATATGAGGAATCCAACCTCCTAACGAAAGACTGCTTTACCAAGCCCAGCAATAACTAATGATGCTTCCAGATCAGCAAAAACCATTTTTCTAAATGTGTGAACCCGAAAGGTTCGACTCTTCTTAAATAGCAAAATATGAATATTTAGAATTGAGATTTGTCTAGATCATCAAAGTAGGGGTGATCCAAGGCCTCCCTTGCTGAAATTCTTTTTGCTGGATTCAACTGCACCATTCTCTGCAATTCATACTTTGATATTTTTAATATCCTATTTCTTTTAAGTTCAATAAATCTAATTTTTTCAACGATAATCAGTATTTTAAAAATAATGAAGATAATGGTGTTGACAGAAAGCGATAGATTTGGAACTACGGAATCTAGATTCATAGGCTTCCATTGAGGATATTCATGCCAGTCTTGTAAACTTTTACTCCTGGCCACATTTCCTCCGTTGGGGTTCCAAGCAGCCTTTCAATCACGAAAGAAAACCAATTTGGCTTTTTAATGTGAATTAATAAGTTACTGAGATTGTTTTTCAAATTCATTCTAACAAAAGTTTTGGTTGACATTTCAAACCAGCACCAAAACTCAATGTCATAATTAATTGAGAAAACAATCTCTTTATCAATATAAATGACATAATTAATCTAGAAAACAATTTCTTTATCAATATAAATCACAAAAGTTTAAGATCTAAAATTGTCGGGAATTTCTGGTCATTCCAAACAAAATACAGTGGAAAAATCCTTTGTTACCATTGCTGGGAATTTTCTGATAAATTCCGAAACAAACAAACAAAAAATATGAACAGAGAGTAATACTCTGTTTTGGGAATTTATGATAATTTCAGAACAAAAGAACAGAGCAGAAAGTGATACTCTGTTTTGGCACATGATCAAAAAAAACTTGAACAGAATAATGCTCTATTTTAATACAGCGAAAAAAATAAATAAATAAATCGCTTTGCTGAAACTGGTGTTTCAGCAACGTAGTTTCGTTAGTTGCTGATCGTGACGTTTCAGCAACGGTGTTTTGACGTCAAGACTATTTTTGACTTACAGTGTTTCATCAACACTCTGTGTTGACGTCAAGACTATTTTCGGCTTACGGTGTTTCAGCGACAAAAAAAAAAAACAAAACAAAACAAAACAAAACAAAACAAAACTTCTATTTATAAACAATAAATTAACTATTAAAAAAATATCTTCCTCACATAAAGGGATTTTCACAAGAGAATATGTTGAACAGCATCTTCCTCTTGACAGAGGAATTACAACAGGAAAGCTTCAGTTCATCAAACCAATTTTTTTCACTATCTCAGAAAATTACGATTTCAGCACTGTTGTGCAATACAAAAAAAACTCTCTTGTATTTCAACACTGCTGTGTGTTACAAAAAACTCTCAATCCATTTCTGTATTTTCTACACTGCTATGTCTGCGTTTTATAGTGCAGGAAATGGTCTAACTTATCCATCACTGCTTTAACTCACTGATGAAGTCTCTGATACAATCTGCTGCTCATGATGAACAGATCTGATCTTTTGTTGTATTTCTTGAGTCGGTGGTGATGAAATCCATGGCTGATAAATGCTGCGACGGCTCAGGGTTGGTTCTTTTCTCTTTTAGCCATTCTGCTCATTAATACGGTTGTTTAGAAGTAATGGTGCAACGCTGGATCTGATCTTCCTCCTTCGGGAACACAAAAATAATTAAAGAGTGAAAGGATGGTAATGGCGGTGGCTTAAAAAAACAGGAATAAATGTGGGGCGTCGGATGTGGACAAATAAGTAAAGTAGTTGCTGTTGTTCAACTGTTCACTGCAGTTGAAATTATAATTTCAACACTCCCCTTTAATTTCAACTGCTGGGTTATCAGTCATACCCAGATGTTTCCTTAAAAACTCAAAACTTTTCTGGTCCAATGGCTTGGTCAGAATATTCGCAACTTGTTCCTGAGTCCTACAATGTTGTAAAACGATTTCTCCATTGTTCACCAATTCTCTGATGTAGTGAAACTTTGTGTCTATGTGTTTTGTTCTCTTATGGAATACAGAATTCTTGGATAATGCAATAGCTGAGTTATTGTCACAAAAAATAACTGTTGTTGTTGCTTGTTCTTGGCATAGACTTCTTAACATTCTCCTCATCCAAACTGCTTGACACGTTGCTGCTGTAGTTGCCACGTACTCTGCTTCTGTTGTAGACAATGCCACAATTGGCTGTTTCTTGGAAGCCCATGAAATGGCTCCTGTACCTATGTGAACAACATAACCGGATATGCTTTTCTGATCATCTACACTTCCAGCCCAATCACTATCTGTGTATATCCAACTAAATCTGAACATTCTGAAACAGTATAAAATATGCCATTTATTTTTGTACTTTTAACATACCTCAGAATTCTCTTTGCTGCTTGCCAATGTGTTTCTTTTGGCTTCTCCATGAATCTGGAAATTAAACTAACAGCATGCATTATGTCCGACCTAGTTGCAGTTAAATACATAAGGCTGCGAACTATGCTCTTGTACACGCTAGGGTCAAAATCTTTGCTGCTGTCATCTTTGCTGAGTTTTAATCCCATCACTGTGGGAGTGATTGCTGCTTTGTTGTCCTGCATGTTAAATATGCCCAACACTTCATTTACATATTTTGCCTGCGAAATAAAAATTCCATTTTTATTTTCATCTTTGCTGAGTTTTAATCCCATCACTGTGGGAGTGATTGCTGCTTTGTTGTCATGCATGTTAAATATGCCCAACACTTCATTTACATATTTTGCCTGCGAAATAAAAATTCCATTTTTATTTTGATCTACTTCTGTTCCTAAGAAGTATCTCAGCAAACCCATGTCAGTCATTTCAAATTCTTCTTTCATGACTGATTTGAAATTTTCAATGAGGTAGTCATCATTACTTGTAAAAATCACATCATCAACATATAAGACAACAATTAAGATTTTACCGTCCTAGGTTGGTTTCCGCAGTGGTGGAGATGGATGGTAGTTGTTTCGCCATAGTGCAGATTCCATGCTCATTTAAGGAGGAAAAGGTAGGACTCTAGGATAGTTTCTGGGGTGGTGGAGATGGATGGTAGTTGTTTCGCCATAATGCAGAGTCAATGCTCATTTAAGGAGGAAAAGATAGGAAGGAATGTCGGGATGAACCAGGGTATTATTTATAGCAATTGGCTGTGGCAGATAAACCAAAGGATTTTGTCAATACATGGGAGAATTGCCAATAAAATGGCCTCAGCAAGCAATGGAAGCAATGGAAGTGGTGACGCTACAGAGTCGAGGCACGATGGGAACATATGGGATGTTGTTGATAGCTCCTGCAAGCAAGTAATCAAGGAAGTATTGAAAGAAAACAACGAAAACATGGTGGTCTTGTATGCCCAACTGTCGGGTCTTGGTAAGGACATAGAATTGCTTCAGAAAACTATGGAAAGTGTGAACACATATGTCTTGAACCAAGGCCATAAGGTTGAAAACATTGAATTTAAAGTTGAGACAGCGACTATGGGTGTGTTGAAAGAAGTCTTTGGATTCAGGGATGGCTTTGTCCCTCATGATGAAGGTGTCGTAGTGCTGCAATTTGGGACCTGGATCCTTGGGTTGGCAGAGTTGATAAACTAGTCATGTCTTCTAATGAGGCTCTGGGAGAAGTTGACCTTGGTAGCAATTTAACAGTTGTCTTTTTCCAGTTTTTTTTTTTTTGAAAAATAGAGTATGGTGCATTCTTTTGGAAGATCTATAGTATAAACTATGTAAAAGGTTAGTATGTAAATAACAAAGGTATAAATAGGGTCTTTGTGGTTAAAATGATGAACAATATTGAGAGCTTGCTCTCCTTGAATATATGGAACCTCCAATAAGGTCTTTTTCGTTAAAATATTGAAAGCTTACTCTCCTTGAATATATGGAACCTGTGCAATAAGGTCTTTTTCGTTAAAATATTGAAAGCTTACTCTCCTTGAATATATGGAACTTGAGCCATTTCCAGTTTTGTTAATAAAAAAGGTAACAATTTTATTGAAAAAAAAATAATTAAATTAAAATTATAAAAATCCTATTCCAAAATAAACACATCTATAGATAGTTAATATTTGCTCTCATATTGTCAGAAATTATTAAGCCCTTAAACAATTAGAAATTAGGTTTTCTAATGCATAAGAAAAAGACCTATATTTTGAAATATGTTGAAAAAATAACGAAATCATATATATATTATTTTTTAATAAGAAAATATTATATATATTATTTTAATTTTGAAATGTTTATGAATTTTAGAATATTTTAAAGAATATAAACCAAATCAAACCGTGGTACAATTAACTTTGTTAAGAGCATTCCCAAATCTACAATACTCTCAACATTCACGTTGATTAGTCCATTATTATTGTTTCAATCCCACCGTACCTTGAAGAGATCCAGCCAGTCCTTCCATGTTACCTATGATCCAATTGTGAAGATCATCTCCAGCTCATATAAGGAAAACACTCAAATTAATGACGAAACAGACCACACAACCAATGAGTATTGTAGATATCCTTTGACTGGCCATTTTGAAAAGGTTTTCCACTCTGTAACCAGCGACAGCGACGAGATTGACGGCAAATCCTATTTCTAACTCTACTGCATTATAAATGCAGTCTGACATGCAAGGGGAATAGGGGTTGCATTGCTGCTAACATGCCAAAGTCAACTTTGAGAGAAATATAAATGCAAAGCAACCCCTATTCCCCTTGCATGTCAGACTGCATTTATAATGCAGTGGAGTTGGAAATAGGATTTGCCCAAGATTGACTGGCCATTTAGAAAAAGTTTTCCACTCTGTAACCAGCGACAGTGACGAGATTGAAGATGACCACCCCGTAATCATATATTTTCTTGATCACTGGAAAGATACGTGAATATGTGGGACGCTGCGCCTGCATCACCCAAACGATTTAGCAGATGTATCAGAACCGTGAGAACTAAAAATTTGAATGCGACTCACTACTCATGTGTAAATGTTGGAAATGCGAATGTAATGACCTAAGGCAAAAACAGAGACACCCGGTATAACTAGTTCGAAATTTTGCCATGCATGTTCTTTAACACAGCTGACTTCTACTCCGAATAATACAGCTAACACAGTGGCACAACATCTGTTCAGACTTTTGACCAACGTGGCACCCGTAATATATCATTATAGAGCAAAAAAATAATTCGAATGAGCGCAGTAAGTTTCTACTGATACTATATACTCATGAAATCTTCATATCCAAATTCTATAATTCCAGAGAGAACAATATTGCAATAGATACTTGAATATTCAAATTTTTGTTGTTTATCAAATTTTCAAAATATTCCAATATAATTAATTACTAATTACTATAAACAGCAAAAAATAATAATGATGTGTTCAGATTTGCTATTTACTAAGCATTTAAACCTTCTGTAACTACAATCCATGGATCCCAAGTTGAGTGTTCAGGAGGGTGAATAGCTCTAAACTAATCAATGTTTTCTGTGAATAATTACCTACATTGAATCCCAAAGACCAGGCCAACAGTCATGACCGCCCATATGGCATTTCCACCAACGGTATCAAACAACCAGGCCGACAGTCATGACTGCCCATATGGCATTTCCACCAACGGTGTCAAACAATGGCCTCGCGAAGTACACAAGAGACACCAAAGACGGTGCCAGACCAACTTTGATGGAATGGATAACTCTTCGAGGATCATCTGCACCCACTTACCAAATCCTCCTTCACACAGATAAAACAGATAATTCCCATCGCTGCAAAGCTTCAAAAATTCTCCCGACCATAGGCTTGCCGGGTTTGATGGTATTCTCAGCCATTCCTTCCTCGACATTAATCTTCCACTCCATAGGCTGTGACTGAATCTTCTCGTCATCCATATCCGACTACTGCTCTCTGAACAAAGTTGGGGTCTAAACTTCAAACTACTAGAACCTTAGATATATGTTGTGTTCTATCTATGACTTGATCAACGCCTGGTTACCATGTACCGGTAGAATCCCTGATCCCCTCGTCATGCTTCTAGAAGGTTTCGCGACCGACTTGTTAGCCCTTGCCTACACTGTAAACCCTACCTAGATATGTTATAGGAATATGCTTTACATATTGATATTTTGAATGTACTTTTAAAACAATCATATTATATATTTATATATTAAAAATAATTTCATTTTAAAAATGTTAAATTTATTTTTAGATTCAAAAATATGATTAAAGATGATAAAGCAATAATGTTATCTTAATATTTCAACTTTCGTTTTTTCTTGATTTGATGCTAGTTTGCATGAAAGGCGAAGATAACTTTTATTATAATTGGCCCATTATATGTGTTTTTAGTCATTATATCTATAATGGTATAAAGTTGGCATAACTTTAATTATCATTTAACATTGAATATTGCAAAGTTGGCATAACTTTAATTATCATTTAATATTGAATATTGCAAGTTTTATCGGGATGTAAAAGAAGACTCAATAGGAGAATTATATAGATTAGCAAAGCTCGTGTAAAAAAGGAAAAAAATAACAATGTAGAAGGCAAGGTGATTATTCTAGCTAAGAGATTAGCTAACATATCATTTTCTTCAAATGAGAGTAGTGAACACTCACCATAGATGTTAGTTTCTGCCTAATGGTTGCTATGACTTATTGGCTTGCAGTACGAATTATCTTTTTTGTCTTCCCATGTCAATGTATGTCAAGATTTAGCACACCTAGTCTATTTTTATAAGTTTTTATTTACAATATGTTCTAGTTATATGAGGTCTTGGTGACCTCAAAACTCTGAATTTATGTTAATGGTCTAGTTTATCTTCATACATACTAAGTAATAATTTTTTTTTATATGTAGTCTTTATTAAACATAATGCAAAGTGCCTAACTTCAAAATAAAATAATAATAATGTTATCCCAATAAATAAATTACACCCTGAGTGGACCTAATGGTTAAGAGCATGTGTTTCCTCCTAAGAGGTCACCGTATGTATGCCTTCGTAGACTTAGCAGTCAAATCGCTAAGTGGAGGTGGGTCTCTTGTCCCACAAACAAGGGTGTCACGCCCCCAACCCTTGGTAGTCTTCCAACCGAGCCGGCGGGGTGCGGCACCACCCCACTTTTTCTTTTTAACAATACTCAAGTGTGAGGACTACGCCTAATTCACAACCGGAACTTACCTTGTGTTTCTCAACTAAGTTAAAATGCATTAATCCTTTATATCAATGATGGCCCATACTTAATCATTATCAACAGCAATATAAACAAGAATTGCACGATATAAAGGGAGGGGAAACTCCCGAATAGTCTGCCCGAATATATATAAAATATCATAATTTTACAATATACATTCGACTAGTGTGCTTGCAGAATCAAGCCAACACTTAGTCTCTTTTTACATACATGAGAATCTGCAACAATTACAACGAGCGGGTGCCACCAACCGGCCACCAAGACACTCAGAAGAACCTGCACAATTCTGCACAATTCGACCGAACTCGCATTCCATCCAATCTACCATCAACCGAGTTATAACACTTCTCATAACAGCGCATGAGCTATGCGCTCATGCTGCGTGTTTTCCCCTTGAGCGTAGATAGGAAATGCACACTTCACTTTGTGTTTCCACCGAACTGTTCGATGCCAAATGCCATGCTCTCATCGCATATATATACAAGGTGTAGCGTATGGTTGGGTTGGGCATAGCCCCATGGCCGACCCCCCAACCGCCATACAAGTTAACCCCTTAATTGCAAATGTTAATGGTCAGCTATGCCGCCATATACTTCTCCCATACACAGCGTATAACTCCCCTCGGCCTTGCCATAGTTGTTATACTTCCGCGCATACACACTTGTTGTTCGCCTTTCGCATGACCCGTCCGTGTGCGCAGTTCGCCCGTGGTTGCTGCTACCCGGTGTGCACGCTGCCCGTGCACGCCCGCCTGTCCGTCGCGCGTTTGCTTCCACCCGTCCATTGTCGCTCGCTACCCGGCGTGCACGCCCGCCTGTGCGTTGTGCGTTTCGTCTTGCCCGCCCGGTCGTTGTGCGCTGCCATGTCACGTTCACCATGTGCGCCCGCCCGTTCCGTGCGTCGTTCACCTCCGCCCTTCTCGTCGTGCGCGTCCACCTATGTGTGCCCGCCCGTCTCTAGCTCGTCGTGCGTGGTTATGCTTTACCTCCTCCCGGTTGCCCGACCCACCGTGCACGCCCGCCTACGCACACCCGCCCGGTTGCCGACTCACCGTGCGCGCCCGCCCGGTTTGCCCAACGCGCGCCCGAGGCGCCTCAACTCGTCGTGCGCCCGTCGCGTTGTTGGTGACTTCCCTAGGGCGGTACATCCTCCTCCACCTGAAGTCGTTGTCGTCCTCGACAACATCCCAACTCCAAGCATCCATCGTACCTCCACCAAGCGACTAATTGCCACTAGGTCATCAATGTCCATGATCCCCGGCCAACTGCTACAATGTCTCTATGCTGCCATCCCATGAAAGGTTGATCCCTTCAATCACCAAGCTGCATCTCCACTGCAACAATATGTCCACCATCATGTCATCAATCATCAAGTGTTCCAAGAGAACACTTATCAAGTGTCAAGTCAAGTGTTTTAAGAAACACCTTCCTCCATCATGTGCCTAAGGTGCTCATCCGCTATGAGACCTCATCAACACAACATCTCCATGTCGTTCCAAGTGCTCAGCTGTCATGATACTCCCCCTAATGTCAACACATCTCTGTACACTTTGTGACCCCATGTCTGAACTAGTCGGGTGATCAGTCCAACCATCACGCCCAAACAATGAGAGTGAACATCCCCATGTCATCATCAGTCATTTCCCAAAACATCTGCCACATCCTGAACTCCATCAGAATAGTCCATGAAGTAATCCTCATCCATCTGCAACATGTCATGATGCTTGATGCCAAGCCACCCCTGCACCATCATAACCTGCTCCATTGTCTAGGGGACTCATTGCCATGAGCAGCTAACAATGAGCCCCATCTTCTTGTCAATCTAAGAAGATGTAGAGGGATGAGAGCTTGTAGGCTCTCCCTCACTAATCATCTCGATCCACCTATCAGGATCTTCAATCTCCAATCTCTGCATGTAGGTCACCCGGTCTTCACCTGGTCTCATATATGGTTCATCCTCTTCATCCTCGATCACTTCTAGCCTTCTTGTCAAGTCCAAGATGCTATCTGAAAGTGACTTGATGACTAAGGATTTCTCAATAAGTTTTGTCTCTGCCTTGGACAAACGCTTACACACATCCTCCATATCTCCATCACTCCTCACCTGCATAGTTGCCACTTCATGATTCGGCCTAGTGACCCCAAAGGTAGGCACACCTATGGGTACATCTTCCCTTCCATCATAGATGTACAAATTTTTCAAGTGTGGAACGATCATCGCATCGTATTGCTTCATAAATTCCATCCCAAGTACGGCCTCATAGTCATCAATCCTCACAATGGTGAAGTCCACCTTTCCGGTCCAATCACCAAGTGTAGTGTCCACTTTTTCAGCCACACCTAAGACTTCATTCAGTGGTGAGTTCACTGTCTTCATATGTGCCTTGATAGGTACATACTTCAGCCCAACTTTCCTTGCAGTATCTTCTCCCATGAAATTGTGAGAAGCCCCACTATCTACCATAGTGAGTATATCAGCATCTCCCACTTCATCCGGACATACTCCAACTGATTCCTCTCGGGATCCTTCCGAGAGAGCACCTCCGTAGCAGCAGCAGTGCTAAGTAACTGCATCATCCCCACAGAAGCACCTTCATCCTTTGTACTAGATTGTGCTATGGCAGCCAGCTTCCGTTTAGAGGGACAGTTCTTCACCGTATGTGGCCCTGCACAAATCCAACATTTCAAAGGTTTCTTTCCCTTCGAATCATCAGACTTCGAAGTCTCTTCCTTCTTCTTTTCTTTATGCTTATCGGACTTCTTCTTCTTGTCATCAGAAGTCTCATCATAATGTTCAACCAGCCTATCAACTGCAGCAAAGGCTTCTTCAAGTGTCCTGATCCTTTGTCTCTTCACCTCATTGCGAGCCGAAGGTTTCAATCCAATAATGAAGTTGAATACCTTATCTTTCTCTGCCATGTCAGGTAACTCAAGGACAGCACTTGCAAATTCCCTTTGATAAGTCTGAAGGTTCCCGGTCTGCTTTATGAATTTAATCTTTGTCCTAGCTTCCCAAGTTTCGTCCTGAGGACTAAAATGGGCCTGCAAGGCTCCTTTCATGTCATCCCAAGAAGTAATGTCGGTAGCACTTTCGTTTCCAACCTGGTCCATTCTTCTCCTCCACCACATCTTGGCATCTTTTGTCAGGAATTGAGCTGCAACTTTGACCTTGGTCTCATCATCGGATAGACCCAATCTCTCCAAGTATTGCTCCATATCCCACAAGAAGTTACCAAGTGTTTTTGCACTTCTTGTACCATCGAACGAATCTGGTTCCTTGACCTTGACATGAGACATTCCTCCACCTGAGCCATACCTCACTGCCTTCTTCAACACCGCTATCTCGTCCCTGGCATCGTCAAGAGCTCTCTTCAAGTTCATGATCTCTGCTAGACCCTGGTCCCTTGAAGCTTCCACGTCCTTGACCTTATGTTCAAGCTGTGTACACATCAAATCCGTGTAGTCATGCTGAGTTCGGAGTTCATCGAGCTCTTCCTTTGTCTTCAAGAATGTCTTTCGTTCTTCTACAACAAGATCAAACTTTTCCCCAAAGTGAGTCTCCAAGAAATCCACCCTTTCTATCACTCTCTGCATCAAGTCAAAAGTATCCACAGGACTACGAGTAGACCCGGCATGTGATTCAGCCATCGCTAATCTCCTTTGCCTTTGTAACCGAGTTTCGACCATACACCAGTTTCACCTGCAACCCAAGTCCTTGATGTCACACTTGGAGTGTTTCATCAACCTCTTTCCCTCCAAGAACCTATCTCCACAGTCACTCCTCTGTTAACCTGGATATCTGCTTGATTCCACCTGTAATCGGTGTGTATGCTCTGATACCACTTGTCATGCCCCCAACCCTTGGTAGTCTTCCAACCGAGCCGGCGGGGTGTGGCACCACCCCAGTTTTTCTTTTTAACAATACTCAAGTGTGAGGACTACGCCTAATTCACAACCGGAACTTAGCTTGTGTTTCTCAACTAAGTTAAAATGCATTAATCCTTTATATCAATGATGGCCCATACTTAATCATTATCAACAGCAATATAAACAAGAATTGCACGATATAAAGGGAGGGGCAACTCCCAAACAGTCTGCCCGAATATATATAAAATATCAGAATTTTACAATATACATTCGACTAGTGTGCTTGCAGAATCAAGCCAACACTTAGTCTCTTTTTACATACATGAGAATCTGCAACAATTACAACGAGCGGGTGCCACCAACCGGCCACCAAGATGCTTAGAAGAACCTGCACAATTCTGCACAATTCGACCGAACTCGCATTCCATCCAATCTACCATCAACCGAGTTATAACACTTCTCACAACAACGCATGAGCTATGCGCTCATGCTGCGTGTTTTCCCCTTGAGCGTAGATAGGAAATACGCACTTCACTTTGTGTTTCCACCGAACTGTTCGATGCCAAATGCCATGCTCTCATCGCATATATATACAAGGTGTAGCGTATGGTTGGGTTGGGCGTAGCCCCATGGCCGACGCCCCAACCGCCATACAAGAAACCCCTTAATTGCAAATGTTAATGGTCGGCTATGCCGCCATATACTTCTCCCATACACGACGTATAACTCCCCTCGGCCTTGCCATAGCTGTTATACTTCCGTGCATACACACTTGTTGTTCACCTTTCGCATGACCCGTCCGTGTGCGCAGTTGGCCCGCGGTTTCTGCTACCCGGCGTGCACGCCCGCCTATCCGTCGCGCGTTTGCTTCCACCCGTCCATGGTCGCTCGCTACCCGGCGTGCACGCTGCCCGTGCACGCCCGCCTATGCGTTGTGCGTTTCGTCTTGCCTGCCTGGTCATCGTGCGCTGCCATGTCGCGTTCACCATGTGCGCCCGCCCGTTCCGTGCGTCGTTCACCTCCGCCCGACCGCCCTTCTCGTCGTGCGTGTCCCCCTATGTGTGCCCGCCAGTCTCCAACTCGTCGTGCGTGGTTATGTTTTACCTCCACCTGGTTGCCCGACCCACCGTGCACGCCCGCCTACGCGCGCCCGCCCGGTTGCCGACTCACCGTGCGCGCCCGCCCGGGGTGCCTAAAGCGCGCCCGGGGCGCCTCAACTCGTCGTGCGCCCGTCGCGTTGTTGGTGACTTCCCTAGGGCGGTACAAAGGGGGTCTCATACACCAATTTCAATTAAAAATGCATATATTCATGCAACACTTCAAAAAAAAACATTTTAACGGACAACAATATATTATTTCTACATTTCATTTTCAATCAATTTTATTCCAGCAATGGTCCTTAAATTATCTATCCTGAATTTCTATTATATAATAAATGTGTCCCAAAAACTTAAATGACCACTTAAGTATTGTTCTTCTCTATCAAAGTAATCACCTTTGATTTTTACCTTTTGTTTTTCATGTCCTACTATTTGGTTTGGTTTATAGGGTCTTTTCTAGCATAATCAAAGTCGAACCTTGATTTTTTTTTCCAAAAATATGGAGATAACAAATTATATTAATAAATTGGAAAATACAAACATCCAATCTTTAATTAAATTTCATCACAAATATATCAACATCTTTAATATGTAACCATAAAATAAAGATTTAAATTTAAAAACAAAAGTAAGGTTTTTCATTGAAGATTTAAATTTAAAAACAAAAGTAAGGTTTTTCATTGATGTAATGGTGAAATCTAGTTGTTGAGATTACATGTTTTTTGGATTAGTTGTTGAGATTGCATGTTTTTTGGATTTTTGATGTCTCCCACTTGATCTGTTGTGTCAGTTGCATACATTTAAACCAATTTTCTAGTGATTTGGGTTGGATTTGGTTGGCTGGAATAGAGAAAAGTGTAGTCCGAAAATGATGCATTTTATTCCATATTTATCAAGCATGTAAAGCTAGAAAGAGGTCACATTTACGTTGTTGTTGTACACAATGAGAGTTTCATAGTTCCTCCATGGTTTCATTGGAAAATTTTAAAAAAAAATGACATGGTATGAGTGGCTGAAGGGTACACCTGGTTAATCATACCTCTGACCGTGAAGGTGTTATTCTTGACGATAGTGTGATGCAACGCGCAAAGACCCAGAGCCTAGAGAGTTTGTATGTGGAGTTCCCTTGTGCCCAGGAGGCCCCTCAGAAGAGTTATATACAGGAATGAACTCCATGCGATGGGAGTGGTCGCCTTGGTGCCTCCATACACAAACATTCCCATCCCTCTTCTAATATTTTATCCCGCCCTCAACAATGTCTTTTCTTGTTCTCAACAATGGTCAAAACTTTTTTTGAATAAATTAATTTTTGATCTCTTCCATAGATCCTCTTGCATACATTTGGTCCACAATGTTAGATTGTCACGAACCATGATGAGAGTGTTGTCCTTGGAAGAATCTCCACCTAAGGTATCTAACTCCCCAACAACCTCATCAAATTTCGGTTTTAAGATATTACAGGCTCTAGCGAATTCAAAATCTCATAGTAAAATATAGAGAAGTTAAGAGCCAGCCCTAGCCTAATAGGATGCGTTGGAGTCAGTTTTTTTGCAGCAATATCCTAAGTATACTTGTAAGCAAGAAATTTGTTCTCAGTGGCCTCCTTCCTTTCGGCGCTTATTTAAACTCCGTGATGTATCAATGGTAATCACCCTTCATCTTAAGATAGAATAACTTGGACTCTGTGGCGGTGCAAGAAGTGATGAGATGGGAGTCGAGGAGGCAGAGAATGCCCTCACATATCTTGGAAAGCTCTACTTCCACCTTGTTCCTATACTCCCACCACATGCTCATCATTGCCCTTGATTTCTTCCTTCTGCTCGATGGAGGAGATGATCCTCCAGGAGGCCATGCAGGCATCAATCATGTTCTTGTAGGTGATAGATAGTAGGTTGCACTCCTCCACTATGAACTCCTCCACCTCCACGCCTTTGGTCACTTTCTCCATGAACTCCACCATCTCCTCATAACTCTATGTCTACTCAACCATCTTTGTCATGTATACATTCTCCTCTGGTAATCACTCCAACATCGTCATTGCTACCATTTGTGCACAAATCTTAAAAACCTAACTTCGCCTCTGGATCTTCAAGAAATGGTCGTTTCAATGAAGAAATACACTAAAATGGCAGCACAAGACAATGAAGGGTTGTACAGGAAAGCGAGGGTTTAGTAGGTTGCTGGAGAGTCATAACTATTAATTATAAAATCATATGACTTTGAAGTAATTGTTGGAACTGACAATTGAAACGATGGCTCAATGACTTTAACCCTCCTCAAACTTTCGAAATAATTGCTGAAACCAACCATTAAAACAAGGCAAGCCTTATTTCCTATTTCCTATGTTATGCATTATTTAATGCGCCTAAGTACATCCTCTGCATCTCTCCATAAGGATGAAACACATGGATTATTGCATGGTTACCATGAGCATGCATGTGACTTCATCACCGTATTTCTGATCGATCGATGGGTTAAAAATTCAATTAATTATTTGCCTAAGAATAAGGATGCCTATGTCAAATTGGTCTAACTAAAATAATTATGTGGGCCATGTTAGATGGATGGACACTTTTTGTTTGGCTCATGGTGGAGCATAAAAAGGATTGGAATGCAATCATTACCGCTTCCTAGATTCATCTAATTGAGGAGGTCTAACTTTAATACTTTTGGAAAGGTTTCATGCCATTCTATCCAAAAATTTAGTAGCAAATGCAAGGGCACTTTATGAAAGGATTTTAGATATTATCATGTTGGTATTTTTGAGTATTATTGTAAAATGTTGCTCTCTATTCTATCTTGACAATATGTATAGAATCATGTTATCGATTGCTAAGTAATATGACATGGAAACTATAACCAATTGTAATCATCCGTATTCACTCTATCACAATATTTTTCTAAAAAAATCATTATTTAATGATACTCTAACACATAGGTTTTTTATTAAGAGAAATTTGAGGTTTAAAATGGGCTTTTTAAGGAAAATAATAAAATAAGAGTTATGAATTTATAAATGAAAAGAAATAGAACTTTTTTTATAGTATTTTTTTATGTATGTTTAGTCAAATATCAAGTGTAGGTTTACTCAAATAACAAGTGGGCACCTGCTAGAAGATGAATTGAACTTTCAAACATCAAGGGGCATCTGCTAGATGAGGAATTGAATTTTGAATCCAAGAAATGCCAACTCCATTTAAGTAAACCTATATTGAAATAAGGTGAATATATAATTATTATTTGTTTTCCTCCAAAAATATTACCCCATGGATGTCATTATTATTTTGAATATTATTTGTTCTTTTAAATTTCATTTTGTTAATACATTTTTTTTGTTTTAAGGTCCATTGTTGATCTCAAAGTTACTCTAATATTTATTTACTCAGATAATTGTTATAAATTTAGTTGTTATTTTCATGGGATTAAACCATACAACACAATTTTTATATATTAATCTTATTTTCTGAAATACTCTATTATCATTTTGAATATTATTTGTTCTTTTAAATTTCATTTTGTTAATACATTTTTTTGTTTTGAGGTTTATTTTTAATCTCAAAATTCCCCTAATATTTATTTACTCAAATAATTATTATAAATTTAGTTGTTATTTTCATGGGATTAAACTATACACCCCAATTTTAATATATTAATCTTATTTTCTGAAAGACTCTATTATCATTTTGAATATTATTTCTTCTTTAAAAATTTATTTTGTTAATACACTTTTTTGTTTTGAGGTTCATGGTTGATCTCAAAATTCCCCTAATATTTATTTACTCAATACAGTTTTAAATTTAACTTGTTATTTTCATGGGTTAAAGGATACAACACCAATTTTTATATATTATCTTATTTTCAAAAAAAAAATAAGGTTTAAATAGAATTAATATCAGACAAACAATGTTATTACTTTTTTCAAATGTGAAATAAATTTTGTTATTACAATAAATATAAAGACTTCGTTTTACATAATAATTCAACTTAACTAATTATGTACATTGTTTTCTGTGTCTTATACATAATTTCTCCTCACCAATTTTTACCCACTCAAACTTCGTTAATTTTTTATGAAAAAAAAAAAAATTAAACATTTCTTCTTAACTATACTTGTATATCCCTCCACCACTTAGTTTTACTAATATATTATTTATATTATTTTATTTTTACTAGCAATGTCCCCAAAAGGTGCAAGTACACGGAAGGATTAGATATTGGCAAAATTATTTTCATTAGCTATATAATTTTAAAATACTGTTAATACATAAATATCTCAATTTTTTTTATAAATACAAATAACTAAATAAATTTATTACATTCAAACTACGGAGATGACAAACAAATTATCTATTTTACTAAAACTTTTAACGTGGCACACAATTGTAAAAAAAAAAAAAAAAACCTCTAATCTTACACCATGTTTAATTTTAAATATAAAATTTCAAAATAATAATTAATATTTTCACATTTTTGCAAGCTTGCATTTCACCCTATATATTATTACATTGATGTGGTTGTATTGGTTGGACCACAGTGTTTCTACAAAGGCTATGATGCCACGTTTGGCCCCTTGAACTAGATAGTGGAAATTTGTTTAGTATGGGATTCACAAGGCCATGACACACAAACCACCTCCATCATAGCTATTTCATTCACGGAGCCAACATGATGGAGTACGCAATGACGCAGAAAGCATGTATTATGGCCTACAAAGTTTGTTGGGTATTTAGTTGCATGACCTTTGACCCACTCTTTGCCTTCCAAAATGCTTTAGATGACGGAGTGGAGTGGATGTTATCTCGATGTCAATTGGGTCATATGTGGTTCCTTATGTTAAATTACTAGAACTCTTATGGAAAGAAGTCGTTGAAGTTAAATAATCAACCATGTTCATTTATAAATATGTATACATATTTGACTTTACAAAACCCACAACCAAAAGTTATCCATAATAATTAAATATTTACAAGCTTTAATGAGAGATATTACATAAACAAAAAATATTAATTCCATAAAATTAAGAAATTCAATTTTTTTTTGGGAAATAAAATGTTCGAGTTGAATAATCAACCATGATCATTTATAAATATGTATACACATTTGACTTTATAGACAACCAGAAGTTATCAATAGTAATTAAATATTTACAAGTTTTTATGAGAAATATTACATAAACAAAAAATATTAATTTGATAAAATTAAGAAATTCAATTAAAAAAAAATAATTAAAAAATA